>JAUZNK010046848.1:0-16426 GCA_035046665.1 Euphysa ruthae | reverse complement strand
GTTATATATATATATATTTAAAGATTTGTTTATTTGAAAAAAAATTATCTAACCATAAAACTATGACATAATCAAGAACACAAAGGTTAACTTTAGTTACAAATTAAGTCTCACTTATGAAAACCCATGTTGTTCGTTTTTGCTGAACCCTTCAACTCACGTATCAACTGAATTTTATATCGGCAGCATATTTTACACTATATTTGGATGACATATGTGGCACCATTTTCTTCCACGGTTTTCTTTCCTGTAACGCCTTCATTTCCCCAGTTTAAGAATTTTGTAAGCGTAACTTTGTTTTTTGATGTTTTAATTTTTTTATTTTATTTCCAATATTTTTAACTTTTAAATTTGAGATTTCTTTTAAACTTTCAAATGCTATTTTCACAACAAAACAAAGTATTCCAGATGAAATTAAAATATATATTTCAAATGAAGTTTAAGGATTCAAAAACAGGTTTGGACCATAATTTGTTAAGCGAATGATAATTTACTTTGAATATATTTTGTACAACTTTAACACAAGATATAAAACAAAGATCGCAAATTCATCTACTTTTGTTCTATCTGTTTATAATCTGCAATCAATTTATTTTTATTTTTACTATTATTTTTATATTCTTTATATTTATATTATATTTTTCAGCAAAAGCTGTTATGTATGGGTGATTTTTTGCCCGCGTAAATGAATGCAGGCAGATGTGGGTGATTGCTCATCCCTCATCTCTCAAGGCCTGTAAAAGTAATAAAAATGTTATGTACAAGCATACATATTTTTGTCCTCAAAATTGGTTTTTTCGGCATTTTGTGTGACCCATTCAACATCATTCTGTGTGTTTGAATTAATTCAAAATCTACTTTTAAATTGTTAATTTGGGATATCATGGAAAGCGTTCACACCTCATTGGAAAGCGTTATTTTTCAAGATTATTCATGTAAATTTTCACAAAAAAATGGTCAAGCAACTTTTACAATAACTAACCCTTATTTTATCACGTTTTTGGTTTTGTTATATGTTAAAATATCCAATATCTTGTTTTTGTTGAATGAGCCAACCACGTACTGATATTAATTGACAGTTGAGATTACATCACTATAAATGGGTGTGTACTAATCTATTATAAATAGTTAGCCGATTTAAACTGGCCTGGTTTCTATGTTGCTTCATTGAACAAGAAGTTGTTTATATTATATAACAACATCAGACATTTTCCAATCAAAAAGATCAATTTTGTGTTGTTATATATTTTTTCTTCCTTTTAGAGGGTGGGTAAACTAGATTGCCAACCTGTGTTTGTGTATATCAAAGTGGGCTTCCACCTACAGTTTTTTTGTTAAAGGTATCTTTAAAAAAATGTATTTCAAAATGAAAACGGCATTTACAGTGGATATATGTAATGATATAGAAAATCAATACAGAAGGTGTTCTTTTCAATTATATTGCAGAAGTTTCGAAGGTCTTTCTAACCATGAAAGTTGAACAAGCAGCAGATTAGACTAGATCTCGTCCAAACACACACACACACGGCAACTATCATAACATAGTTCAAACTAAACTTGCTCGAGAAAAAAATGAAATGTCTAATCTAATCAGACTAAGCAGCAGGCCTTAGTTGTATTAACTTATGTTTAAAAGATATACAGCTAGTAAAAAAATGACTCAGCAAAAAAAGGAGCTACATTTTTGGTAATAAACAGGGTTATAAGGATGTAATGTAATTAAAACTAGATTTTTATGAATTAAAATGTTCATTAAAACTAGATGAAAAATTACGCCAAAAATTTTTTATTGTCGCAAAAATTTCTTATGCTTAAAACATTGAATCGCCATGACAAGAATAATTGTACAGGAATGTTTCTAGTATTTTCAATTGGCTTTTTTCCATATATAGATGTTACCACAATACGCACAGTTTATTCTCCATAACATAATTGAGACAATAAAAAACTTGCTGAGAAATTTAATTTTTTATCTCAATAGGTGGATTACAATTCATCGCAAAATACTGCCCACTATAGGCCTTTAATGAGGTTTTAAAAGGCTAACTAACTTTTAGACTAAATCCTGAACAAAATATTAATTCTGTGAGCATATATCTGTAGCTATATTTTGCAAAACAAACCAAGTTCTTTGTTGTAAACCCTTTGTTTCATATCTCATGTTGACAAATTTTTGATAAAATTGTTACACCTATTCGAACCTAATAGTATTTATGAATAGCTCTGAATTAATACTAAGAGTTGATTATATGGATCCCTTGGTCCTACCTATCCTAGGAAACTTTTTAATAAAAGAGCAACATTTATTGTGTAAGGCGAGATCTCACACAATAGTAATAGCAATGTAATTATGTATAAAAAATTTAATTAATCCTCAAGTACTTGTTTAGATTTTAAACATTTTGGTTTTTACAGAACTTTATTTTAATGAATAAATAGAGTTGTTATGTAAACTAAGAATTACTGGAAAATATTTCAAATTTATTAAAGTGATACAGTTTTTAATTTTTTGCTATCTGAAGCGCTATAAAGATTTTAATATTCTTGGCTAGTTTTTCAATGATAGCATTGAAAATTAGGAGTAGAATAGAATGGGGGAAAATGTGCTTCACATTTTACCAAATTTGCTCCAAATGTGTTGATATTTCAGACATGTATTGCAGAAAGAAATAAATCTAAGAATAAGATGATAATAAAACATAGTGTTCCTTGTGCTCTATAAACCAATTTCAAGGTTTTCCTATGAAACTTTTATTCTTTTTATAAGAAAAATATTTATATATATATATATATATATATATATTTATATATAATATAAATATTTTTTACGGTAAATCTTACAATATTTAAATGTTAATCAGAATGATTATTATTTGAGTATTTTTTGAATTATTTGTTTTAAAATTTTCAAAGAAAATAAGCAGAAAATGAAAATTAATAAAAAAAAATAAAGCGACTGCAAACAAACCAAAATTAAAATGTTAGGAAAGCAAAAAATATTTATAATAATAATAATATTAATGATGATAATATTGTATCAAAAATATTGTACCAAATATATAAGCATTGACACAATATTCACTGTTTAATTCTTTGCTTTTTAGGTAATCAGTTAATTTTTTTAAATTCCTGTACTTATATGGTGTGAATTTGATATGTTTGATATATTTTTGTATGTAGGTTATCCAAATGTAGGTGTGTGAGTGCATTACATAGAATTCTATACAGGCCTATATTTAAAGATGTTATCTTAGAGAGAAACTTGGTTTTATTTATGAATTTTGCAGTCATGATTTTTTTCTGAAAAGCTGTTGTCTAAAATGAAGCATGGCAAATACCAGTTGAGGGTGGAAGTGTTATATGCTTCAAATTTTTAGATTCTGCACTATCCAACCCTAAAGTGAGGTGCCACACAACTTGATGTGTAGATATTAGCTACAGTAATTAAACTATCTAGGACTACTAAGCTAGTTGATACCATGGTTTTTAAAATACAGGAAATCATGTGTGACAAAACGTGAAAAAAAAAAATGTCTTTTCTTTCTATTTTAATTAATTTGCATGGAAGGGTTGATTTATTAATTATCTGAATTATATAATTAGTTATATATTTATAATTAATATATAGTAATATATTTATAATTAATATATAGTTATATATTTATAATTATATAGTAGTAAAAGAAATGAGTGGTTCTGTTGATCAACCTGTAAATGGTGGCGATGATGATATCCTCTCAGCACTAATGACTATGGAAAACGAAATGTCACCAATCAAAAACAAAATCAAGAAGAGAAAAAAACCATTTCATAAAAGCAGTAGTGAAAGTGAAGCTGATGATGATGATAATGGTGATGATGATGAAACTTTTGGTAAGTTTGTTAGTAAATAATGAAGGCCTGATTAAACCCTGGAGAAAGTTAGGTGTGATGCAAATTAGAATAAAGAGAAAAAGTGTGTGATGTGAGTTAGACAACGGAAGTTATTTTTGACTGATACGCTAAAATTTAATTTTTTGTTTGTTATACATTTTGAGAATTTTTCTTCATCCAGCATTGATTAAGAAGCATGTTTAAACATTTTTAAATAATTTACAATGTTCAGATTAAGTATGTATGAAAAGTATGCTGAAAAGAATACTTCATGTTTAATGTTAACAGTTGATAAAATTTATTTATTTATATAACACTCCCTTTAATATCCACATTCTTTTTGCTTTTATTACGTAAATGAAATATTCTAGCACAGATAGCTGCACTACAAGCTCAAATAGAGATGTTAAAGAAGAAAAGTCCGAAATCAAAGAAGAAAAAATCACAGCAAAATGAAAAAGTAAATAATTCATCAATTGATGAAGAGAAAATGAAGAAAGAAGGCTTTAAAAATCAAAACGGTTTGAATGATCTTAATCTTTTGTTTAACAGTTTTGGCCACTTTTGGTAGTATGCCGCATATAGCAAATATTTTATCCTAGAATCTGTTTAAAATTAAATTTAACCTTGCAAAATAACAAAGAAATTTTAATTTTGTTTTAAAGACTATGATCACCATAATTCAAATATAACAGGGAATGCACAAGCACAAGTTGTTCTTGGAATATTTTTTATATTGCAAAAAAAATTAATTGAAAAAAATACGCTTTTGTGTTGAATTTGGATATAAAAGTTATTTTAAATCCTAAGTTGCACTTATGTTTTATATTAGCTGAATAGTGTTTTTCGACGTTTTTGTTGCCCGTAAATGCACTTATTATAGCTATAGTTTTACTTCAAGCCAATTAAAAAAACAAAATTTTAAGGTTATTTCCAATCAAAATTTTATTCCCAATAATTTTGGTATAAGTGTAACTTTATCTTTATATTTTTTTATTTTCAATTCACTTAAAACTCTGATGTTAGTTAGTGCTTTCAATTCTGGATGACAATTAAATTTAAATAAAATTTTGATCATGAATCATGTTTCTTATTTCCGGAAATTAGTCACCATTTATTAATTGTGTTAATTTTGCAGAAAATTTTATTATTTATCACCTAAATCTCGATAATTTTATAATAATGCCTCTGCATTCAATTCTTATTAGTTTGTAATAAGACCATCAACTTTTTTAAAAAGTTTAAAATAACAGTGCGTTTTATGTTACTGTTTGTTTCAAATTAATTAGTAAACGAAAATTTTCTTTATTACGATGCAGAAATAATGTGTTTATTGATAATTTAATCTTTAGAAATTAAAAAAAGATCAACTAGCCAATCCACAGAAGAAAATATCTTAGGAAAAAATGGTCTTCTATCAATAGATGAAGAATTAGATAAGTTTGGCTTATTGCCACAAGAGATAGCAGAGTTAGAAGAAAAGAAGTGTTCTCACAGTATCTTTTCAAATTATTTTGACCTACGTGGGATAAAACTCGAAAGCCTTGCTCTGTATTAGTATCTCATTGGACAATATTTATTTTAATTTTAGTTAGTTATTTAGCTCGCGTATTTTCTAGAAATTATTGGTGTTGTTGGCTATTTGCTTGGTTTTTTATCGATGAAAATTTTTTTATCCTTGTTTAATGTTTGGTTCATTTTCAAGGAAAGTTCAAAAATTAGAAAAGGATGAACCTACTCTTATTAGGCGAGACCAATTTGATTTGGTGTTTTACAGAATTTTTGTTGTTCATGTTAGAGTCGGTCGGTCAGTCGGTAAAAAAATAAAAAGCTGAAATCTCTCTTATAAAGGGTGATTTACACTTTGATTCACATACTATGAGAAAATAATCTTGTATTAATCAAATTTCTGAATTGCATAGCTGAGGGAAAAGTTGGCTGAAATTACTGAATTTTATATTGCGTTGAGTTATTAGTCGAGTTTTAAAAGGCAAATTATTAGAAGCTTGGCCAAGGTCATCCCAGTTTTATGAAAGCAAAGCAATAACTCGCTAACATTAAAGCAAAACTCATATTTTGTTTAATTCTTGCGTTTTTACTAAAGAAAATAACTGTTTTGATTTTTCGTCAATCTATTAGTTATTTTTTAAGTATAAACACACTTTTTATCCTATCCCTGCAGTGCAGTAAACAAAAAAATATGCATCTCAATACGATTATAAAAACTTATAATTTTTCCTGTACAAGAAGACAGCGTCTGTTCATATGCCTATTTTTTAACCTCTCCCATTTTTATTTTTAATCACCTTCTCCACTT
This sequence comes from Euphysa ruthae, assembly GCA_035046665.1. Lineage (NCBI taxonomy): Eukaryota > Metazoa > Cnidaria > Hydrozoa > Anthoathecata > Corymorphidae > Euphysa > Euphysa ruthae. The sequence continues at coordinate 10,236 of JAUZNK010046848.1, read as the reverse complement.
GGGCAAATTTATCTGGAACGAAACTCAGAAACCTCACTACACATGCTAACTCTTGTTCCAAGTAATGTAAAAATTGTGACTTGACAAGATGTAGTCACCTTATCAGGTGATTAAGTTTTCATAAATTTGAAAATGTGAGTAATACGCTGATATTGAAAAACTTCAAAGACTAGGATAAAACCTTACTTAAGAAAATGATTTGTATGGTAAAAAATGAATAACCATGGGTTAATTTTTCATAGTTTTTGTATTGGCCTATTCAGATGGAAGTATTTTATTTTATGTTCTTTTTTGTGTTTGAACATGATATTTGTAACTTTGCAGATGGTAATACCCTATACGCATGTGATATCTTTTAAAAATGTTCTATCTCGTCTTCACAATGACATTTTATATGATATATGATAGCAAACCCTGTAAAGTTTCAAATTAGGTTTTTAAGAGTGAAAGATGCTCCATCTAGATATTTGTTATTTAATAACGAAATTGATGTAAAAAAAAAAGATGTGAAACTTCTTGGTATTACTATAGATCGTAAATTAACTTTACTAATTTATCTGTCTGATTAGACTTTAACTGATTAGACTAGAAGTTCATTAAATCTCAAGAAGGCAAGGACTCTTGGACATAACTATGTTTTAAACTACTTTCTGTATTAAACTACTTTCAAGCTATTAGAAAATACAGTCAAAAGTCACACAAAATATCTTTTAATGATAGAGACTTAAGTCCGTACAGAAATTAAATCCGGAATTTTTGTAAGTCTGTAAATATATTGTGGGAAAATTTTGATACAAATCAAATCCCTTGCTCTTTACGAATCATTTGTTATTTGGAACTCTCTCCAGCAAAATCCTCCACGTACGGAATAAATTCCCTGTTGTTTAAAGCCTGTTTTCTCTGGAACAGTCTCCCAGTCTCTTCAAAGAACTGCGTTTCATTGTCTTTTTTTAAGATCTCTTCTCACCTGGAACTGCAAGTCTTGTAGTATTTGTCGTTAGAATTTATAATTTTTGCTATTGATTTTTTTTTAAGCAAAAAAATATTTGTTGGTCTGTATTTGTATATCTAAACTTTGTATTTATTTATAACTATGGTGTGTACCAATGTTAAATATATAAATGAATGAATTTAAATTTTGATTAAGAAAATTTTAATAAAAAAGGATATGAAAGCATGGTAAAAATGAAATAATATCGTTGTGAAATTTAAAAATTATAACCATGGGGACTCTGGTTAGTGTATGACAGAACAAAAGCGTTAAAAATAATAAGGTGTTATGTGCCTTGTATATACTATATTAACCATTGCTCTATTACTTGTTTTGAAATTCATTTTAAAGTTACATCCAATTAAGATATAGAGGAAGGAGTCATAAATGCTATAACAAGCCCAGCTTATCAGAATATCGTTCTCAAACCGGTGACTTAACAGCAGAAACACAGAGACATTCTAGAAATCATTGACTCAACAGATTTTGCAACAATTTAGTAATAGCTTTAAACATCAATAAAAGCTTCACAGGTTTTGATTGAATTTTTTAATTTTTAATTAAAATAATTTAATAACAGAAATACTAGGCGAAAAGTCGATATGGGATACCATAAGTTTAGCACTTTTGCTCTCAATGTTAAAAATGTTCGCAACAGACAAGCAAATTGTACATGTCAAGGAAGAAAGAATACTCATGGCCAAATTACTCATCGCTTCAAGAACACGTCCCAATATTGTATTACGATGATGAAACTATTAGCGTTGTCTTTCGAACAAGTCACCATGAAGTTGCATTACGATTTATACACAAAAAGTTTGGTCCAAGTTTATGTAAAGCATTCCTTGGCTTCTATTCTATTACTGGATGTGACCAGACAGGGAAGTTTTATGGTATTTCAATAATTTTGCGTTAGAAAACTTGTTTTTTAGTTCTTGAAGCCCTTTCAAACTTGGGTGACATTGAACCAAACAATGAACAGTTGGGTATTCTGAAGCTGTTTTCCATGCACTTGAAAAAAATTCCCTCGAATGTTGATAATTACGATGGATTACGATGGTACATACGATACAATTACGATTACGAACATGTTCTCCAAACACCAGACAAAATCACATAAACTACCACCAACTATTTTTGGTGGTAAAACTGTTCAGACAGGTAGTACTCCGATAATACTAAACTGCTTGTTAATTGAAATCATCTCATATATCTTTACCCGTTCTTATTGATCCCAAAGTACAACATTAATATTTGAACCAGTTATGACTACCAACGGCATCGATACGCTGAAGTAAAATAAAAATGACGATATCCAGTGTATGTGCTGAAAAAACGGATTAAGCTGTTCACAAATGTTTCTTTGTCAATAATGTGAAAATAATGAAAAGGTTGATTTGAATGATATTGACAATGAGGAAGATGATGATTAAGTAAAAAAATATTTTTCATATTTTGTGAAATATAAACAGAGTGATAAGGTTTTTTGTCATTTATAGGGTAGGCAATAATATAGAAATAATGATGTTGAAAATTTATTAATTTGATAGTGATATATTTTTAAAAACAAAAAAAAACATAAAATATAAAATGTATGCTATTATTAGTATTTTATGCTATAATTTACAGACCGACCTATAACTTTTGAAATACTAATGTAAAATAATTATAATTTTTACCATTAACACAATATTGGTAATTGTCACATCTCTTTAGCTTTAATTTAGACATTGTGTGTATAGCCTTTGCAAATTTACAGACCAGAACATTATTTTTGGCTTTGGTATGTAAAGTACACATTTCAACTCACTTAAAGCAATTTTACATTCTTCCGATAGGGTTTTTATAGGCCTAATATTGTTGAAAGTTTCATGTTTGTAACATTAGATATCGTCAAAACATTGATTTTATGTGTTTTACTATTCCGGTCTGCAAATTGCACCATTTTGCAAAAAAAAAAAAAAAGCCAGTATTCAATTTATGTTCCTAATCGTATAAGCTTTCCAAAATGGTATAATACTTGCTTCTAACTCGCCAATTGCACAGAAATGTTTTTTCTAAAAATTGGTCCCTTACTAATATCTTTTTTCAAGTTTTAGATATGGCAACTTGGCAGAATTATATTGATTCAAGGTTAGGCAAGTAGATTTATCTGCCAATAGTATTGTTGATTTTGAATAATTATTTCTCTGTATGTTATGTATAACTGCTATATATATATACTGTATATATATATAAATATTTACATAAATATTTCGTAGATCAAAACGAGGTGGTAACGAATTGCTGCAGCCTTGAGAAAACGTTTCTCAAATTAGCATTTTAATATTTATTTATTTATTTATTTATTTTATTTATTTTATATGTTGTTAGAAGGCTTTGGCTCTGATTAATTTGGCTTGTCTGCCATTTTGATAAACTTGTTATATCTATAATTTTGATTGGTTTCGCATGTCCACCATCGGGATTGATTTTGGATATATCAATTTTTTATGCCTTTCATTTTGATAAATATAGAATGTGTAATGTTTTTGATTGATTTTGCTTGTCTGCAATTTCCATTGATTTTGTCAGCCATTTCTATTACTTTGGCGTGTTTACTCTGAAACTTGTTAAAATAAGTCAAAAAATTTTATGACTTCAAAATATTAAGTTTCTAAATTTTCTAATTCTCAAAAATAAAAAAAAGATAGTACCAGTGTTAGTCAAAGTATAAGTTTTTAACATTTTCATTTTTAGTATGTGATCTATGCTGTTTCATCAGATTTATTAATTTATTATATAGAAGTATAATATAATTGAATAACCTCTTGTCTAGATTCGTCTTAATTTTATTTATCTTTAACTCACACACTATAGATAAGCTTGCTTCAATTTGCTTCTTTTGTAATAGCTCAAAGTCCCCTTGTTTAAAATCAGAAAGCAAAACAGTGCCAGAAAAAATACACAAACAAGAAAAGAAAAAAAACAGAGAAAATCAGTCTAATTCTGTTAAAAAGAAAGGAGCATTTACCTTACCCCCTGAAAACATAAGCACTTTCACTTTACCCTCCGAAATAAAAAGCACTCAAGAGATGAAATCTTCCAAGTTTTATGAAAATGTGAAAAGTAAGGAAAGAGTTGCTCATCAGCCAAAGCGTAAGTTTGATGTTTTTTTATAATCTACGTTTTTAAGATTTAGTTAATCAACGAACAAATAATACAATTACCAAATGTAAATAAAATATTATGCAGACTGTCTCACACCCTCTGCAAATTGAAAACTAAATCATTGAGGTAATTAATTGATTAATTGGAAATACCTTGTTTCTATATAAATTTTATGGCTCCATATTAATCGAACACGAAAATAATAAAGGTCTTGCCTTCCTAGATACAAATATTAAATTTTTGTATCCAAACTGATAAAAATCTTTTAAGTTGAAAGTGAAAGTGTGCAAAATTAGGACCTGTCCTTGACTAGAATATCTTTATTACATCAAAATCTTGACCTTGTCCGGGGAAGGTACGCAAAGGGTTAGGAAGTTGGTCAAGGCTCTAAAATTACAAATATTATTTTGAAGTGTGAAAAAGATTTGTTTTAAAATATGTTTGCTTTATTTCAAAGTGTGAAAATTTTTATTTTATTGTGTAACAGCTAGAGAAATCATTTTTTTTAACTGTGACAAATATTTACTTCAAATTTTATCAGGTAATTAAAAGTATGCCCTTTTTTTCATATTTTATTTCTTTATAAAGTTTTAATATATACCTTCAATGGTTGGGGTCTAAAATTTTTATTTGAAAGATTTTATATCTCCTAAAATATCCCAACAATTTTCTTTAGTATTTTACTAAATTTTATGATGAATTTTTCATCAAAAACTACTAAATTCTTCCTAGGATCATAAATTTTTTGTATGAAGCTGAAGTATTTACAGAGTGTATCTTTTGACCAAATGGTCAATTATAGAAAATCTCGGTAAAAAAGAAATTGAAGAAATATTATTTCATTGACAATTTAAATTTCGGGTCCATCCATGAGCCTCCCTTATGATATTTTCAAACTTTCTGATGCCTGCAGGCTAATTACTTGATAGAAAAAAATTTTTTATTATTTAAAAAAAAAATTTTTTTAATGGCAGATTTTGATGTTGTTATTGTCATACACAAAAGCGGACCAAAAAAATAATTTTTGTAAAAGTCTAAACTTTACAGTTTTTTAAATTTACAAATTTTTTCTATCCATCCTATTCGTGTAACACTTTCTCTCTTCTTTCTGTCGTTTGCCCTTAATTGATTTTTCTATTATTTTCTCTGAAGTTATAAAATGAATACAAGTATGTTAATTTTTTTTATAGCCAGAACTAGTTCACCGCCAGGGAAAAGTCCTCACCCACCAGTGAAAAGCCATCACCTACCAGTGAAAAGCCATCATCCACCAGCGAAAACCCCTCATCCGCCAGTGAAAAGCAGCATGTTAAATTCTGAAAAAGAAAATTCTGCAAGAAAATCCGCATCTGATAACCTGTGTTTTTCAGGTATTTCTATCAGGTAAAAGCTTTAAATTTTGTTTTAACCAAATTTCATTATTTAGGCAAGTAAGACAAAAGTTAAATCCTCTATCTTCACTTTTGTTCTGTTTCGTGTGCACAAAAAAATTTAAATGCTTATACAAGATTACACTACTGCAATAATAAAATTTACCTGTAAGGTTCCGTGTTAAGAATAATGATGTTTAACCAATATTCGCAATTTACTAGGACAATGAAAAATATTGACCTCTAAAGTTCAAATATTTCACGACATAGAAATATTTATTTTAATGGTAATTTTTATTATGGGATATTTTTCAGTAAATGGGAAAAATTAAGGCTATTGTCCGATTAATAATGAATAGTACTTATAAGCTTCTCATACCACCAAGAATAAATTTTACTCCTAAATATTTAAAACCTGGAAAATACCATTATCTTATGTCTTTTGTCTCAATAGGTGTGGCAACAAAATTTTTTATCGCTTTTTGAATAGGTTAAAAATATTGGAAAATAGAAATGAATTAAAAAATAAAAAAAACAGAAAAATCTTTATAAACAAAAATAGGCATTTTGTTTAATAATGGTTTACTGGAGTTGATTATTTATATTTATTTTTTAATAGACATATACGACTGTTTGAACCATGGGTTGTATTTTTTTTATTTTTTTATTTATTTATTTTTTTTTTATCAACATAGAGGAGGATGAATTATAATCTTCAGGAAGAAGAAGATGATATGATTATTTATGATAATTTATGATAATTTATTTGCTGTTAGATCATTTATGTTTATGTGACATCCGCAGCAAAATATTGGAATAATTGAAATATGAAAATATTCTAGAAAAACTTTGATATTTAATTTTAAGATTATAATAGTTGTTATTTTATACAGACAGTAACAATATGACAGACAGTAGCAGTGTGACAGACAGTAACGGTATGAAAGACGGTAACAGTATGAAAGACAGTAAACAAATAATAAACCGACTCAAAATTAGGACTTAAAAGCAAGTATATATTTCTTAAAACTTTTTTTTGTAATAAACCTTATTTTGACCTTGGGGTCACTTTATCATGTCTCTCAGGATGCAGATATGGTCGTGTGGTCGCTTTTATTATTTAATATATTTTATCTTTTCAAACAAAATTATCAGCACCTTTTTTGGTTGCTACAGGTTTATTAACCAATAAAATTTTATTATTCTGTTTTAGAAACAAGTAAATTTGGAATTAGACATCACAATAAAGTTTTCATAGAAAAATTTTAACAAGCTTTTTAAAAGTTTTTTTTTTTTTGAATAACTAAACCATTTGAAACGCAAACTGTCATAGAGACCGTGAAGTACTGTAAATCTAAGGATATAAGCCAAAGGCAAAAAGTAACTATATATAATTATTTATATGATGTAGAAAGTTACACTAATAGTATAATATAAACAGAAACATGAGATTAAAGTAATGACAACCACTAATCGGCATGTTTAAGTAGTCCCGTGCAATATGAAATATTGTATGCAAATGTTTTATCAGGTTAACTACCTTGCGAATGATTTTTCTTCAAAGACACGTGAACATCTCAAACTGAAGGTTTAACTTTAATAATTTTTGTTAAACTTTAGAAAAACTACCTAGATGATTGAACCACATCTAAAAATCCCTATCTCCCATATAAAAATGATGAAATACAGATATGTTTTTATCTCCCATATCAACAACCCCTTTGATAAATTAAAATGTTTGTTACCATAATAGGGTCACAAAGTTTTTAAGTAAGCATTGGAGATTATAGTTTAATAGTTTAACTTGGTGTGACATTTAAGGTAACCTCATCTCATCTTAAAATCAATCTAAAACACTACTTAAGAAACCTTTCTTTACTTTAAAAAATTCTGGCTTGTTTAACTAGGATTTGGTGTTACCAAATTTATTTAAATCTAATTTAACGCAAAATCCAATAAAACACGCTGGTATTAGATAATGACATTTATTATCAATTTTGTGATCAAGATTAAAAACCTATGTTGAATCTTAGTGATTTATTTGAGAAAAGCAACAGTGAAGTTTGGAATGAATACTAAACTCTGTGATGAATCTATATATAAACTAATTTTTCACGAGAATGGTTTGCTATTAGCCCTATATAGTTTATTGCTCTTTATCAAAACGTGTTTTTGGAATATTAGTTAAGAAGGACCATTGCACTAGATAGTGGAAATTAGTTTCTCATTCAATACTGCAAGTACAATGAATGTGTAGTGCCATGGAGGTATCTTTGAATATTTGGTCCCTTAGATGATTTAAAAACACATAGACACACAAAAAACTTTGGAATTTGGGTTTCAGTTAATTAGGGTGTCAGACATTGAAATTTCTCTTAAATATTGAGACAGACTCTGGGAAATCAGTGCACCTGCTGTATTGTGTTTCAAATAAATGTTTTGTGTGGTTCGTGTTTATCAAATTACTTAATTTCTGTGATTTTTTAACGAAGTAAGTAAAAATTCAAAGCACAATTATGCATCTCCAAAGGGATGGGAAAAAAAATTTTCTTCCCCATTGGCTTTTAAATTTTGTTAAAAATTAAGGTAAAACCTTATCACTTGATTAAATTCAAGTAAATTCTCTTAAAAATTTATGTTTTGTTATTTTGTGAATCAAGTTAATAAAGTTTTGCCAAGTCATAGACATCAATTCATTCAACTTTTTTCTTTGAAGAAAGTTTTTTGAATTTTTTGGTTTTTTTTTATATAATATAATGGTGAAAATGTGGACATGTCAGCAACAACTAAATGGTGGAAAATATTTTTTCATAAAATTTACCATGATTGTTTTGAACTAGGTTTTAAAATATTTCAGCCTTTTTTGCACATGTGGTTCATTACAAAGTCAATAAGAAATGGAGTGCTGTGCTTCATCTTTTTCTTTTTTTAAGTTTGCTCACAGAAAAATTTTTCAAAAAATTAAAAACTACGGAATTAAATGTCTGAATGACTTTACTTTAGTCAAACTTTGAAAGATTTTAAGGTTGATTTATTCTCAATTTTTGTTAAATTACCATTCGCATTTTGTTAGCCATCCGAAGCTATCATCGAGTGTTGTGGAGCAACGTATGAAAGGGAAGAAAATTGTTAAATGCTCCAAGATTGAAACTACATCACGGAATGGAGACATAGAAGGGGATTGGGTCACAGTAGGAGCTATTGTGAATAAAACTGCTTCAAAAACATCTGCTAATGGAAAGAAATTTAGTGGTTAGTATTCATTAAGAAAGATTTTTTCTTCGAAGCTTTGTTCTTCATGGTATTTTTCTCCAAAACAGTTTAACAATTTATTTATTTTTTTTTTTTTCTATAAATTTATAGGATCATAAGGGAAAATAAAAGACAATTTCAGATTTTTTGAAACAAAAAGATTTTGTTTTTAGGTTCTTAACCTGAAAATGGCCTAAGAATAATTTTTGGCTTTCATAAAACATATTCATGGCTCATATTTAATATTTAGCATATATTTTTATTGATATTGTCAGAAATTTATTCTGTGGCTCCATGTTTCGGAACAGGTAAATTTTGCCCAAAAGTGACTTTTTTTTTTTTCCTAGGAATTATTAAGCAATTCTACTAATGTCGGTTCCAGTACCCAGCCTTCTAACATTGCAGAATTTTGAATGTTTTTCATTTTTCTCAAAAACTTAATTTTCATTAGAAGGTAATATTTCATTTTATTGCCCATTTTGTTGAAACTTAGTTCCTAGATCCCTATATGGCTTTAAAAAAAAACTTTTTTTTTTCAAAATTTCTCAATCAGTTTGTGCCATAAATTTTATATTCTGTTAAAAAAAATTTTTTCTGGTAATTTTGTCATGTCTAATAATTTAGAGGTATTTTTAAATTTGTGGCGCCACCAAACTTTTTGTATTGCTATCTAATTATTTTATTTATCTTTTAAATTTTGTGTGACATTAATTCTTTAATGTAATTTTTTTTTAGCTTTTTATGATTATATTTGAAAAATTTTCCTGGATTGGATTTATTCACTTCGTGCCTCAATGAGTTTTAGTGCTAAAATTTAATAAAAATTATTTAACTTTGATCTAAAAATTTGCGCCACCCCTTTTTTATACGGCAACTGCTCATTGATTTGTCATAAAAACCCAGGCTTTAAAAGCTTAACAATAATTGATAATTTAATTTTACTTTTGCTCTATCGTTGTTGCGAATGCCAGAAATTTAAAGGAAAAAGATATTGTTATGAAAAGTGCTATTCTATTAGATGTCAAGTTTCACTACAGTTTCTGTTGCTAAAGTTAAATTGCTTTTATTATTTTCTTGATTTAAAAACTTAGAGAAATAATTCATTTATTGAGAGTACACAAAGAATTTATTTTCAGCTAAAATTATTCTGGTCATCCTGGGTTAGAAAAGAATTGGTTATATAGACAGAGAATTCAGGGAAAACTTGGAAAAAAAGCTTCAACTCAAAGATAAATTTGCTGGACTCAGGAAAACTTATAAAAATAATTTTTTAAATCAGCTTCATTATATATAAATCATATAACCTGAGTATAACTGAAAATTCCGTTGATTTTACTTCACTAAATGTTTTTGATAAAAAAGCAAAATATTTTGAAATTTCCTGGGTACCTTGTCTCAACTGTTCTTTATGTTTTAGTTTGGCGTTTAAGTGATCTCTCGGTCGGGACTGAAAACCAAACTCTTGGATTGTTT
>JAUZNK010046847.1:1389-30294 GCA_035046665.1 Euphysa ruthae | reverse complement strand
TCAAATATGTTTAATTTACCAACACAGTCATATTAGATAAACAAAAAATCATTTTATGAGTTATAACATATCTTTTTGGTAGCAATTTGAAATACGGCTTTCTTCTGTCTTTGAGCAAATTACAAATAAAATGTGTAAACTCTAGGATTTTATTTTTAATTTTACTGCAGATAGAAGCAGGTTGTATCCAAAAACGTTGCCAAAAATAAACATCATAACTCATGGCATAATTCTTTACTTTCTTTTAAATTTTTAATATAAATTTCAATGACTAAATTTCACATTAACCTATGCATCTAGAATATAAATAGTATTTAAATAATCTCAAATTTGCAATTACCATATCTTCTAGTTATATAAAAATATCAAAAACTGCCTTCCTTTAAGTAACTGCCATATTCTAAAAAGATTTGGAGGAAGTTCCTAATTTTTTCGACTTGGGTGAAATAATAATGTGAGATTCTACCAAAATATGACTATTTAAGTGTTACTTGGTAAACAGCTTCCAGCCAAGAACCATAAAAATCAAAAGATGCCTCTTTATTTTCTACAAACAGTTAAAAAAAGTCTCAGAAAATTTTTATAACTTCATATTAAAATCTAAAAATGCTAATTCTAGGCTTGGACCATCCATCAATGTCCAAATTATCAATGTCCAAATTATCAATGTCCAAATTATCAATGTCCAAAAAAAAAACAGAACGTTAAACTTTAAACCTTACATTTTGATTTCAGAAAATTTTGATGAAAAATTGCAAAGAAATGAACTGGAAAATAGATGGATAAGAATGACCTTATAGGACTTAGTCAATAAAGCATCTGACTCCCAACCGTAAGGTCTTGGGTTCAAATCCAGGAATCGCCCACTCAGCGTATGAGTAGCACTTCGGTGCGGTATGTTTGGAGTTTAAACTCCTCTTTAGCTTCCGGCCTAGTAGTGGCTTCAAGCCTTGCAGAAAGTGACTTTGTAATAAAAAAAAAGGACTACGTTGATTTCATAAAAATTCCAAAATTTTATTTTAAGAATTTACACAAAGTGGAGAACAATACCAAAAATATATAGTTACTAAATGCCTGTTGCAAAGGAACAATTAATTTTAGCAACCATTATTGCAGAGTTTAGATTTATACCCAAACATAAAGAAAAACATGTTGTTATCCAACTTTTTTGCCATAAATTTCATTTATAATTATACAGTATAAAGAGTTATTGTAATTTTTCAAAGTAATATGCAAAGATGCATAAAAACCACTTACTTGAACTTTGTCCAACTGATTCAGATCTCTGAGCACATTGACAACATCCTTTAATCTACTTTCTGATATCTTAGTTGCATCTTCTAATACTTGCATTTGCTTGAGCAGCTCTTCAGACTTCCCTGAAGCTTGCAAAGTTCGAAGAAGAGCTGGTTTAAAGCTTAAATTAAACTGGTCACACACATTCTTTACATTAGCAATATCAGTGGTCACACCATTACGTAGCAATTTTAATTCATTCTTCATTTTACAAACGCTCTGTCTTAGTTTATCAAAAGATTGAGTTTTATTCATAGCTAGTTGCTCTTTATAAAACTTTGTTTTTTCATGATCTTTAACTTCTTGTTCTAACATTGCACGTAGTGTTGCCATTCTCAAAGTAGCAGATGCTTTTTCTTTAACAGTGTTGTCCAACTTTAATTTAATCTCTGTGCATAGCTTTTCAAATGATAAACTTGATTCTTCCTTTTCCTGACGTAGTTGTTGAACTTGGAAGCGTAGATGATCAATGTCAGCAGTTTTATTACTCTGTGAAGATAGCTGGCCACGCATGGCTGAAGTCAGAAAATCTTTTTCACGGACAAGAGATCCTAATTCACAACGCAGTTCTACTATAGATTTCTCTTTTTTCAGTGACTCTCCACGAAGCTTATTATTTTCAGCCACTAAAACTTCCCATGCTTCTTTCACTTCGTGTCGTATTCGACTTTCTAATTCAGTTTTTTCAGCTTCCAATGTAAGTATGTCTTGTTCTAGTGTTGTAATCAAGCTATTACCTCGATGAACAAATGATTCAAATTGGGAGCATTGGGTCTGAAGATTGGCGATTGATTCATCTCTTTCACTGATATTTTTGACTAAAGTCTCATTATGCTCAGATAAAGTCTCTACTTGTGTTTTAATTTTTATCAGTTCCATATTCGATGCCTTATCCGAAATCACTGCATTCTCCTTTTGAAGTTTTACTTTTTTCAGTTCTTCAAGCAAGCTTGAACTTCGTGTAACTTCTTCGTTTCTTTCATGTTCAACAGATTCAAGATTTTCTTGAAGATTGATGATGTTATCATCAAGTATGGAAGCCTTGTCACACGCAAATGCTAATTCCTCATTTAACATTTTGATTTCATTTTCAAGATTGATTCTTATCTCCAGATTTTTATTCAAACTAGTCTCTTGATTTTCTTTCAATTGTTGTACAATAGCATTTTTTTCCTCGACGTAATCAGACATATCATTTCTCAAAGATTGCATCAATAATTCACTATCATGCTTATCTGCAAGTAATCGATCAACACGTTTGGTGAGGATTTCCTTTTCATTCATAGCAGTTTGAACTTTTGTCTCTAAGTTACTTATATTTTCCTTAAGAGTAAATATTTCATTATTTTTTAATTCAATATTTTTCACTACATCATCTGATTGAGTTAAAATATTTTCATTTTCAGATATAGAAGTTTGTAGGGCATTGTTTACATTGAGTAACTGTTCTTGTAATTGAGAAGATTTCTTATCTTTCTCAGCTAATAGCACATCTTTAAGATCAAGCTGATTGTTTATATCATTTATCTTTGCATTAAAATCTTTAATCTTAGATTGAAGTTCATTTATGATCAATTCATTTTGTTCATTTATTATAACTTTCTCTTTATTGTGGTTCTGTTTCAGTGTATTAATTATTTGAGATTTCTCTGCAATTAATTCATTTATTTCTTCACGCAAACCTGCTATTTCCCGTTCACAGCGAATTATATTTTCAGACATAGAATCAACGGTTACTTGTTTTTCCTGTGCTATATTATTAAACTGCCGTTGAAGATCACTAAAATCTTCTTTGCTTTTCTGAGCATCATCTCTAAATTTACGACATAGCTTTTTAAGTTTAACAATTTTCTTTTTGGAAGATAATTCATTAATCACACCTGCTTCCAAATGCTCTTCAACTACTGGATTAATCACAGGTTCAATAAATTCTAATCGAACTGTATTTTTAATTGGTGAAGTATCAAAAGATTGCTCTAGGTTGAATTCCTTATCAGTTGGTATATCTAGAGATAAATTAATATTATGCTCTGACGTTTCATCAAGAGATTTATCAAAAGTATGATTATCACGAGAAGGAAGTTTCAATCTTTTGGAATCAACGTTTGTGTAAACATCTAATTGATTCTTCAAAGAGAAGTTTTCTTCTTGTAGTTTTGTATTTGCAGATCGAGTTTCATGCACATCTTCACGAAGATTTGATAAGATATCTTCAAATTTTTCTCGTTCTTTTTCTGCTATTTCTTCTTTTGCTGCTGTAACAGATATTAACTCTTTCTCCAAATATTCTAACTGCTCTTTCAAGTTTTGCACTGATTCAATGTCTTTGCTAGGCTCAACTACTTTTTCTGTAAATTCAAAAAGTTTATGACTTAGGTCGTCATTATATTTTTGCACCATTATTAGTTTGTCGCTTTTGCCATTTAATTTATTTTCTAACTCCTCTAGGCGTTTAACTTTCTGTTCAAGTTCATTTCTAATACTAACTTTTTCAATAATTTCAGTTCCTTTTTCTTCATCAAGAATTTTATTATCAGATCTCAATAACACGATCTGCTCATTTAGATCATTGTTTAGTGATTGAAGCTCATCATATTTGAGGTTCATGTTTTTTATCTTAAGCTTAGAATCACTATTTATAGATTTTTCTTTCGCAAGTTCTTCTTTAACTTTGGCAATAGAAGTAACTAACAACTCTTTAATTGATTCTGATTCAATTTTACCTGTTTCAATATCTGCCATTTCTTGTTCCATCTGCCGACCTTGCAATGTTGTTTCTTTTAATCGACCCTGCATTTCCAACTGTTCATCTCGTAGTTTTTGAAGACGTTCTCTCATTGAGTCAATGATTGTATTCTTTTCAGTGAACACACTTTCAAATTCGGCTCTTAAATCCTTCAATTGTTTTCCTTTATTCAGAATGACATTTTCAATTTCAGAAGCCTTATTTCGAATTGTTTCATCTAGCATCGATTTCATAGCAGAATTATCTGTTTCGAGTATTTTCATCTTTAATGATAATGATTCTATATTCGTTTGTAAAATATCAGAACTCTCTTGTAAGACATTGATTCTGTTAAAACTTGTTTCACATTCATGGGAAAGTTTAATTATCTTATTGTCTTTACTAGCAAGCAAAGCATTGAAACTTTTTTCGAGTTCATTCAACTGAATTTTTTTATTGTTTTCTGCTGATAAACTGACCTGCTTTATATGATTTTCTTTTTCATGAAGTATTGAAGTTAATTGCGTTTCGAGATTGCCAATCTTTTCGAGTAGAAACAACTCTTTTTTATCAGATTCTGCTTTTAAACGAGACTTTTCTGAATCTAAAATATTTTGAGTGATTTTATCGGATTGTGAAATACGTTCTCTTAAGTCTACTAAAAGAGCATCTTTCTCAGATAATTCTGTTCCAAGTGTACTTCTTAAATTTTGACATATTTCAGTTTTACTTAGTAATACTTCTTCAATTTTGCTTTCTGAATCCAGCTTTGATTGATTCATTTCACTAACCAAGACATCAAAATCAACTTTGAGACTTTCATGATTTTGTTTCATTGTTGTCAGTTCATTAATAAAATTCTCTTTTTCTTCAATTAATTCTGTATTTCTGTTGTCTGCTTCGCGTAAGCGTGTTTCAAGATTCTCATAAAATTTTTGTCTGGATAATATTTCAGCAACACTTTCTACATGAGATTGTAAATCGCGAATTACAGAATTCTTTTCATTGAGTTGTTCTTCTTTTTGATGAAGATCAGAAGATTTAACTTTCAATTCTTCATTACAAGACTTCAACTGTTGTTCCACTTCAAGCAAATTTAACTCTAGAACAGTTTCATATTCTTTTTTATCTTTCAAAGCAGTCTCAATATCACCTCGTAAACCAGAGCTGATATCATCAAACTGATTGCGTATCGTTCCACCAATGGAATTCTTTTCCCTGATAACGCGGTCCAATTCCTTTTTTAGAAAATCGCGTTCAGTCGTGAGCATTTGTATTTCAGCTTTATCAATGTCAGCTTTATCAGGTTGAGTTTCATGGGATTCTAAATTCTGTCTACTAGCAAGAATAGTGTTTTCATCACGCAGATCTTTCATTTTGTTACGTAGGATATCAATTACGCTGTCTTTTTGAGATATGACATCATCAAAAACATTACGTAATTCTAAGAAGGAACGATTCTTTTCATTAATAGATTTTTGAAGATCGCTAGACTGTTCCACATGAGGAGATAATGTCAAAATGTCTATTTGCTTTGAAAGGTTGGCATTTTCTGATTGAAGATGCATAAGTTCACTCTAAAAGTAAAGTATGAATAAGATTATTTTGTTTTTAAATGACATTATTTCAAAAATCAACTTCATGCATGATTTTTCAAAAAAACTCGGATTTTGAGAAAATTTAAATGTTGATTTTAGGCACTTAATAATTGTTTTGGACCCTGGGGACTGGGTCCAAATCTTTTTTCAAATGGCCAACATGTCTAATTTATTGGAAAAAATATTTCATAAATATTTCAGCATAATCAGAGTTTTGGAAAAAAACCTAATAACACTGATTTTTGTTGTTTTTGGCTCAAAAATTGGGCCCAGGCTCACAAACTAAAATTTTCGTCAAGTGACCAAGATATGACTATATTGGCTTAAGATTATATCAATTGTTTCAACTCTTACATTATTTTATAATTCACTACATGTATATCTAAGCGTAAAACGCAATTAAATGAAATTAAAATCGGCTTTATTGAGCATGAAATTTTAAATAATTAAAAAGATTAAAATGTTGGTTTTTGGATGAATTTTTTTTCTAAAACATATTGAATTTACCCTTAGCTTCCCTAGCCAGATATACCGAGAAATCCAACTGTGCTAAGAAGCAAACAAAGCTAACCAAGCCAGGTATACTAAGTAAGCCAGTTTTAGCTGCATGGACCCAGGGACAGGTAAATAGCTACTTTTTGCAGTATAAGCGACCTCCCCTCAGAGATTTATTTTTCTACTTTGCATACTTTCTGGGCATAGCATTGATGCTTCCTTTTCTCAAATAAAAAGTACCTCAATTTTAGGGTTTATACGCCTTCATGTGACTGGTTGTGCCAAATTTTCATTCTTCTTAATTTTATATTGAAACATATTTTGTTTGCATTTCTTTTCAAGGCTTTGTAAATTATTTAATTACCCCATTGATTATTTCTCATTAAATAAAATATAAGTGGTGGCACTGTTTTATATTTACATGGAACATATTCCCATGGCTACAATAAACCCTTTTCCTATGACGAACCTCAATGAATCCTCTGGATATCACTACTTCATATTGTTAAGCCACTTCATATTGGAATATTTTTTTTAATTTTTCTTAAAAACGCTATCTAAATTAAATACGACTTAATATGGCTTAGTGAGTCTGTATAACAGTAATAAAAATTGTTTTTGCTCCTTTTCTAAAATTTTCCTAAACCTTTTTAGATAAATTAATAATAAACAATATTTTTTTTTCTTTAAAATTATGAGAACTTATGCAAAAATAAAATCCAAAAAAAAATCTATAGGCTTTTTGGGGTGAACAAGTGCAAAATAGAGAATTGCACAACAAGTTAAATGTAAGAGAAATAAAATAAATGAGATAAACGCACTTAATCGCACTTAAAAGCATTGCTTAAAAGATTTACCATTCCTCTTCCCTAAACCACCAAACTCTTTGGTATTTGGATTATCGATAAAATAGCCAAAACAAAACTTTTGAAAATCTCGCACATTATTCTGATTCTTATATCACTAGAATCAGCCTTCGCCTTTACCTAAACACATTTTACCACTTAAAAGCTTTAAGTCTCCTCCTTGATATGGAACTTTTAGAGTATAAAATATTGAATTTTATCAAGAAATATTAAACAAACATACCTTATCAAGAATCTCATCAGTTTTGTATCTCTCAATCGTAGAACTTTGTTCATTCATTATGAATTGAAGTTCTTCTATTTTACTACTCTTCATTTTTATATCTTTTGAAAGCTTATCGACTTGATCCACTTTCATCGAAAAGGCATGATCTCTTTCACGGCATTGTGATTGAGTTGCTATCAACACCTCATTCAACTCTTGCAGTTTTTCTGGTGAAATATCATCTTTCTTTCTTGCATTTACTTCACTAATATTTTCTTTAAGAGTACCGCTTTCCTTTAAAAGTTTATCTATTTGTATTTCTTTAATATTAGATTTCTCTTGAACTAAATTTAAAACTTCTTTAAGTTGATTTAGTTGTTCTTCATTCATTTTTATTTCTTCTTTTAAAAGACAACACTCATCTTCCTTTTCTGATAATTTGTCCTCAGTCATAGAAATTTCTTTTCTAGCTAATTCAAGATCAGATAAAAGACTTTGAGCTTGATTGGTCAGGGTTTTTACAGCCTCATCAGACTCATTGGATTCTATTTTGAGTTCTTCTTCCTTATTTTCAATCATAGATTTTCTCATTAAATGCATACTTTCAGTGATTATTTTCAAGCGTTCACTTATGGATGCTGTTTTATCTACTGGTAAAGATAAATATTTTTCTATTGCTACAAGCTGCTGTGAAAGTGCACTATTTTCCAAATCACGATTTTTAAATTCTCTTAGAGCCTCTTTAATTTTTGCAGTCATATCATTTCTATATACATTTAACATTTCAACCAGAGATTTTCCACTGTCTGCTATACCAAACAGTACTTCTATTGCTTCAATTTGAGATTTAAACTCATTCACTTTCATAACATCTCTATCCTTCTCCATTTTGTACTTAGAAGCAAGATCTTCACTTGCCTTTATTTTAACATAGAATTCTTCTCTGTCTTCTTGGTTTCTACTTTCTAAAGTCTGGTGAAGTGTGTTTAACTTGATGTGTTCTCTCTGAAGATTTGATTGTTGCTCTTTTAGATTCTGAAGTTCCTCGTCTTTTATTTTGATTGTATATTCAAGTGTATTTTTCACATCTTCCCAATTCTCCTCATGGTCTTTATGTTTACGAAAATCTTTTTCCAAATTTTTGATGGAATTATCCTTCTCAGAGTTATCCCATTCCAATTTTGCACACATTTCCTGTTTTTCTTCCAAAAAAGCTTTCAGTTCAATTATCTCATCAGAAGAATCTTTTAATTTTCTATTTGATTCTTCCAAACTAAAATTTATTGACTTAATTTTTGAATCGCTTGTAGTTTTTATTTGGTAAAGTTCAGACTCGACCTGCTGTAAGTCTGTCTCCAAAGTTCTCAATGTACTCACAAGAAGTTCATTATTGTTCATCACATCATGCATTTCTTTATTTTGCTGTTGAATATTTCCTGATAGTTCATTAAAAACTTGATCTTTCTCTTCAGACAGCCTGTCAACTTCTGATTGAAGATTTTCATTGAATTGATCGCGATCTTTTATAGTCTGTTTAAGCTTTATTTTCAACTTAGCAATAACTGTATTCTTGTGAGTCCTCAACTCATCCATTTGTTTTTTTAACTCATCAACTTGGTTTTCTTTTTTCATTTCAAATTCTTCCTTAAGTTTATTGCTTTCTTCAGTTAGCAACTTCAGTTTTTTTTGTAAGTTTTCAATTTCGTTTTGTGCTTTAATACCAGATTTAGCTTCTTTTTTATATTGATCTCGATCTTCAATTGTATGCTTTAGTTTAACTTTCAGCTTAGCTATTACATTATCCTTTCGATCTTTGAGAGAGTTAAGTTTTTCAACATTTTCTGTAAGACCAGTGATTTTATGGTTTAACTGTTCAATTTCAACTGTTGAGGGTTTCTCAACAAGAACTTCCTCACTTTGGACACTAATATTATCCTCATCCACCTCCCATCCGGATTCCTGTTCTGCAACTTTATGTGACATTAATGGTTTTTCAACTGCAGGAGAAGAGTTCAAGGGAGCTTCAAATTCGTTAGAAGTGAGAGTATAACCTTGATCAGACAACTTTATAGGAGTGGATGACATTACCTCTTTTTGCAAATAAGGTTTCTCATCACCAATATTTTCTGGCAATGTTTCTATATTCTGATTTTCTGGTTTGAAAAAATTATTTTTATCGGATCCTTCCAGCAAGACTCTCAGCACCTGCAGTTCTTCAAGAGTTCTACTAGTCTCTTCTATAGAGTCGTCATTTATTGATTGGTCAGAATCATCAAGTGTTTCTTCTAATTTTTGTATTCTAGGCTTAATCGCTTTTTGCTGAGTTAAGAGTGATTCCAACTCCATAATTTTGAAATTTAACTTTTGAATTTCTAAATCTTTAACCTCTATGAGATTATTAAAGTGAGAAGCTTTAACAATTTCAGTTTTTAGGCTAGTATCATAAAATGCCACACTTTCATTAAGTTGGTTAATCATTTGATTCTTTTCATCTACTTCTGATTTCATTTTAGATTCCTTTGTTTGTAGAAGTCCTTGTGATTCTTCTAATTGCTGATCTCGTTGAGAAATCTCCAATTTAAGATTTTCAAGTTGATCTTCTCTTGTTTTTAAGCTATCATTAACCTGCTGTAACTCACTTGTTAAAATTGAAAAACGTTGTTTCAATTCTTCTACCTGTTCACGTGACTGTTCAAGTTCGTCTTTACTGCCAATCAAGTTTTTAACTTGCTCTTGATAGATGGAGCATTCATTTTGAAGATCGTCAATAACTTCATCCTTTTCAAACAAATTTTTCTCAAAATCTTTTAAAGTTTCTTTATTTATTTTGCGTGCATCTTTTTCTTTGTTAAGACATTCTTTAACATTGGCAAGATCTTCCAGAGTAGAGTCCAATTTGTCCGATTTCGGTAATAAATCATTTATTTGTGACTGCAGCCATTGCTTTTCATCACAAAGAGATTTTAACATCACTTCTTTGTTTTCGCTATCTAACATAATTTTATCGACTTGAGCACTGTATTCGTCGCGGGTGATTTTTTCTTGATCAATAAGGTAATTAAGCTCATTTTCTTTGATTAACATGGATTCTCGAGTGTGTGCAATCTCATCATCTTTCATTTTTAATGTAATTTTAAGCTCATTGACTTCATTAAACAAAGCTTCATTTTGATCAGCTTTTTCAACTAAAGGTGCCATCGATTCTTTTAACCAAGTAACTTCATCTTTTAAAGCTGCTACTAGTTCTTCTGTTTCAAGCATATGTTTCTTTCTTTCATTTTCAATGGTATTAAAATTTTCTAGCTGTGTTTCCAGCTTTTGATTTAAAAAAGCAACTTCATTATCTTTTTCTTGATATTGATCATTGTATGCATCGGTTAATTCTTTCATGTGCTCTTCATGGACACCAGCCAAATTTTCAGGCTTCTTTTTAAAATTGTCAATCTCATCAGAATGTTCATAATTATTTAATTTATTATCTAAATCTTCAGCTATATGAGGATTTTCAGAAGCTATTGAAGATGACTCCCTAAGATCATTCAACAAACTATTTAGAACTGTTTTCTCTGCAATAGTTTGTTTTAGTTTAGCTTTGAGTTTTTTAATTAGAGTGTCTTTATGTTGCTTAAGTTCTTCAATTTCTGTATTGTAATACTGTAGCTTGGCATGCTCTTCATTTAAGTTCTCAATTTCTTTTTTCAAACATTGATTCTCACTTGAATATTGTTCACACAACAGTTCAATGTCGCCTTTACTGCTAACTAAGCTATTAACTTGTTCCTTATAGATGTCACATTCATCTCGAAGATCACCAATAACTTTTTCTTTTTCAAAAAGAATTCTCTGAATATTTTTCCAAGTTTCTTCCTTATTTTCATGAGCACTTTTCTCATTCCCACAGGTTTCATCTTCTCTAGTCAAGTCAATTTTTTCTGACTTTGGCAACAAATCATTGATTTGTGACTGTAGCCAATGCCTTTCATCACTAAGGGTTTTTATCGTGACTTCTTTATTTTCGCTATCTAACTTAATTTTATCTATGAAAGAATTGTATTCAGCGCGACTCAATTTTTCTTGATCAGTAAGGTAATTAAGCTCGCTTTCTTTGATTAACATAGCCTCGTGGGTGTGTGCAATCTCATCATCTTTCATTTTTAAAGTTATTTTAAGTTCATTGACTTCATTGCACAAAGCTTCACTGTGAGAAGCCTTTTCAGCCAAAAGCGTCATTGAATCTTTTAAAGATTTTATTTGTTCTTCTTTTTCAAGTATAATTTTTTTTCTGTCTTTTTCAGCTATTTTGTAATTCTCCAGCTGTGTTTCAAGCTGTTGGTTTAAAAGAGTCACTTCATTATCATTCTCTTGAAACCGATTGTCATATGTAATGTGTAATTCCTTTATTTTCTCCTCGTGATCGCTTGTCAGATTTTCAATCACTCTTTCAAGACTAATAACCTTCTGAGAATGTTCGTAACTTGCTTTTTGTAATTTATTCTCTAAATCTTCAGCTAAAAGAGCATTTTCAGAAGCTACTACAGATGACTCCATGAGTTCATTCAACGAATTGTTTAAAACTGTTTTCTCTACTATAGTTTGTTTTATTTTAGCTTTGAGTTTTTTAATCACAGTGTCTTTATGTTGTTTGACATCTTCAAATACTGCATTGTTATTTTTCATCTTTGTGTGTTCTTCGTATAAACTTTTCATTTCTTCTTTCAGACACTGTACCTCACTGACATATTGTTCTTTTAGTAATCGTTCACAGTCCCGGGAAGATTCTGCTTCACTTTGTTTGGCCATTGCAGCATTTAGCGCTAACTGAAGATCTTCATTTGCTACATTTTCTTTCTCAGAACTGATATTGGCTGTCAACTGATTTCTTTCATTTATTAAAATCTCTTCTTGTAAAACTTCTAAATTCTTCTGTGCTTGATCTTTTAGAAGCCTTTCTCTTTCCTTTTCATCTGAAATGTAATTTATTTGAGTTTTCAAGCCTTGATTTGCTTCGTTCAGTCTTTCTATATCGTTATTATACTTCTCCATAAGTTCTTGTATCATTTTATCTTTTTGATTGGAAATTGCTTTAAGATTTGCGTTCTCATTAATAGTCGAATGCATAAGCTCAACTTTTTCACTTTCAAACTTTTCTTCCAATAACTTTAGATTTTCATTGACTGCTTTGTTCTTAGCAATCTCATATTCTTCACGTGCAACATTTAATATTTCAATTTCTTGTTGCTTTTCTTTTTCAAATTCATTTTTCATCGCATTGAATTTCTCAACAAGTATTCCATTAAGACTATTCTCATCAACAGTATTATTACTTAAACTTTCAATATCTGATTGTAGATTTAGTACAGTGTTTTCCAGATGCAGCTTAGAACTGGTCAATATTTTAATTTTATTTTGTAATATTTCACATTCTGCTTGCTTCTCCTTATGCTGAGATTGAATATCAGCATACTTCTCTTGTAGATCTTCATTTGCTTTACCTAATACTTCTATCAATTCTTCATCCTGCCGGGGTGATTTTCGATTTTTAAGAGACTCCAAGAGAACTTCTACATTGCCAATGTCGTCATTTTCTTCTCCTAAATAACGTAAAACTTCAACAAGCTTTTCATTTTTATTAACTAAATCATTTTTGTCCTTTTCAGATGATTGAAGAATTTGCTTCATATTTAATACTTCATCGATAAACTTTAGATTATCAGATTCTAATAAACTATTTTTTTCTTGTAGCTCATTGATTTCTTTAGCAAGGGTTAACTCAGCTTTACTCAGCAAAGCAATTTTCTTTTTGGCTTTTAGAACAGTATTTTGTTTCTCATGAAGTTTTGACTTTAATTTTTCGATTTCCTCTTCTTTGGCATTGTCAGAATCTGAGTGTTGTAACATTTCACTGACTTCTTGCCGACCATCATCAATTTCAAAGGAGTTTTTTGATTGAACTGATAACTGTGAAACTTGCATTAAAACAATGTTCTCTTTTACTGGTTCAACAATATTTTCATGAATTGCTTCATCAGGTAAAGAGCGTGCTGTAGTTGGTTGGGAAAGAGACAGATTCTGCAACTCAGATGCAACACTTGGATCCCACTCAAGGTCAATTGTAGCAGTAGATGTGTCTGATTGACCGGCATTGGTTGCATCTAACATTGCAACTGGTACAACTAGTGACTCATTTACTGTCTTATTATGTTGATTTGAAATAACCTGACTATAAGCAACTTGTAAATTATCAAACTTATCTTTAAGATCTTTATTTACTTCTAATAACTCGCTGTATGTTTGTTCCTTTCTTTTCAATAAATTTTCATCAATTTGAAAATTTTGCTTAGATACTACTTCAGTTTTATTATTGCATTTGTTAAGTTTTTCTTCAAGATCTTTAAAGTTCTCAAGCAATTCGTTATACGCCTCTTGCTTATCTTTATAAGCCTTTTTCAGAGTTTGTGAGTTTTTTACTAAACGTGCAACCTTTGCTTTTAACTTTGTGTTAGTTTCATCAAGATCCTTAACCTTTTCAATTTCAATTTGTGATGCATTATTAGAATTTGCTAATTCTTTGTTTAAACTTTCCTGAGTTCTCTGTAATTGATCATTCATATTGTTCATGATATTGTCAAATTCAACAGTTTTTAATGAAATCGTCTCCTCATGTTGTATATTTAGTTCTTGAGCATTTCCAAGTGTCTCTTTCAATTTTGAAAACTCTTCAGTTTGTAAAATTAAATGTTCTTTAAGCCTGGCATTATCTTCAAAGTATGATTGTAATTCATTCTTCAATATAACAATCTCATCTTCGTTGCTATTATATATTCTTTTTAGTTCAGTATTTTGAGTTAACGCATTCTGATTCTTTAGATTTTCCAATTCTTCATTGATTTTCAGAATATTTTGCTTTAATTCGGTAGCCTGACCATCACTTTCATGTAATAGTTTTTCTAGATTTGATATTTTTTCAATAAGTGCGCGTTCTTTCATTTCATAGTCATTAAGTTTGGCAATGAAAAGGTCGTTTTCAGCAGATTTGGTACTCAGCAATGCAACAGTTTTATCTTTTTCACTTATACTTAACAATACATCTTCACCCTGCTTACGAAGATAGGTTAAAGTATCTTCAAATTCATTATTATCTTCTTGAAGTTTATGTATTATTACTTCTTTCTCACTAAGGGTGGTTTCAAATTGTTCTTGGGCTTTATCAAAACTATTACTTAGCATTGCTAATTTGTTTATTTTATCATCTAGCTCTGCTTGTAGATTACTTGACTTGAGGCTCAATGAAGAATTTTCTGATTGAACTTCTTGCAAATCCAACATTGTGTTTTCAAACATTTTTTTGACAGCTGTTAGTTCTTCTTCGTTGTCTTTTAGTTTCAATTTTGGCTTCTGAATTTTGTCTTTCAAGTCATCACATTCAACGTCCTTTTGAATTAATAGATTTTCTAAAACATTAATATGATCTGATTTTTGTTGCATTATTTCGTAGATTTCAGCAATGTTGCTTTCTTTATCAGCTATAATATTTTCAAAATTAGCTATGTCCTCTTGTTGCTTAGAAACTAAAAGTTGAGAAGATGCATGATCCTTTTCTGATGCTGCCAATTTTCTTTGCAGATCATTTTTTAGATTCTCTAAAGCTTCTAAACTATTCTTCAACAATAAAATATCTTCTTTAAGAGTTTCTTTCTCTTGATATATTAGAGAAGAGGACTGTTGAACTGATTCTATTTCTTGTTGACTCTCTTCTTTCTCTAAGCTCATATCAGTAATCCGTTTCTTGAGAAGTAAATCATTCTCCTGAAGGCTTTTTACATGTGATTTGGATTCTTTTATTTCTTTCACTAACTGTTCGAATTTTTTTTTTGCTTTTGATTTAAATTGCTCCATTTCTTTCAATTTTTCTTTCTCTTGGTCATTTAAGACATCTTTTAAGTCATTGTTTTCTTCTATAAGGATTTCAACCTGTTGATTGGATTGTTCAAAGATTTTCTGTTTATTTTCCAACTGTTTTTCCAAATCATGAACCTTGTCCTGAAGTAATTTAATTTCATTGGTTAATTTCTCATTTTCTTCTTTATTCATTTTAGAATCTTTCTCAGCTATCAGCAACTGATCTTGAAGAAGTTTTAACTCTTTCTCAAGCTTCTGACCAGCTTCTCTTTGAAGACTTTCTAATTGAATCTTAAGATCATCAATTTCCTTAAGAGCTAAAAAAAGTTTATTATCAGATTCATTTTGTAATGTTGTTATTTTATCAAGTTTTCCAGCATATTCTGCCAATTCATCATCTTTCAAATAAATTATATTATTAAACGCCTCTCGTTCTTGGTTTACGGTGTCTGTTGCTGTAGACTGACTAACCTCAAATTTTATTTGAAGTTCATCTAATTTTTCTTTTAATGACTGTATTTCACAATCTTTAACTTCAACCTGCTCAATCTCCTTAGATTTAATTTGTGAACATTGCCCGACAGATACAACTAACTGTTCCTTTAACAATTCAATTTCATTAAATTTATCATCAAGTAAAGTTTGGTTTTCCAATAATGTCAGTTTTAGTTGGTTATTGGCTTCTGTGAGTTTTTCCATTTTGGTACGAAGTCCAATCGTTTCTTCTTGGTTTAAACCAGCACATCTCTTTAGAGTTTCTAATTCATTTTGATTTTCAAGCTTATCTTTTTCAAGGTTCTCAATGTTTCCCTTTAATAAAACTGAACAATTAATATGTCGTTCAAGATCGTTCCTGATAGTCTCACATTCTTTTTTCTTTTCTTCAATTTCATCAACTAAACCTTGAACTTTATTTTCACTACCTTTCATAGTTAAAACCAGGTTTTCTCTCTCTTCTGCCCCTTGTTGAATCTTCTCATACAAAACCTTTAAAGCCTCGTTTTTAGATTCAAGGCGGTTTTGTAGATTTGATATAACCTCCTCATTTTCTTTGATCGTATTTTTCATCTCCCCAAGTGTGGCGTTGGAAATATTTTCTTTTTCTTCAATCATTGCTACCAAGGTAGCTTCTGAAGAGGATGCATTTTCAAATTGTTTTTGAAGATCATTGTAAATTTCTTCAGATTCACGAAGGTCGTTTTGATAAGACATTTCAGTGTTATTTAATTCTTCTTTAAGGCATTCTATAACACCAGTCTGTTCAGCCAATGTCTGATTTAATAATGCTGCGTGCTCTTCCTTTTCCAAAACAATCAATTTAAGATTTTCAACATCTTGTTTTTGTGTAACTAACTCATGCTGTACTACTTCAAGATTATCAAGTAGTGATTTAACTGCATCTTCTTTTGATCTAAGATTAGCATTGATAGCATCAACAATTTCACTATTTTCATGTATATTTGACTCTAAGTTATTGTTTTCATTTTTTAGATTGTCTAATGATATTTGCAGCATTTCAACTTGCTGTGATAATTGTTCAACCTCATGCTCTTTTGTATACAAACCATCATTATTAACATTAAATTCTTCTTGTTTTTCGATAATAGTTGTATTTGCTAACTGTAAGTTTTGTTTGGTGGTATAAAGTTCATTAGATATTGCCTGCATTTGCTCCACCAAACTTTTTACATAATCATCTTTAGATTTCAGGCTTGCATTTAAAGCACTTAGTTGTTCATCTTGTTCAGAAAAAGATGTGTTGAAACTTTCACGTAATACTTCTAGTTCTTCGTTCTTTTGTTGAATATCTTTAACAAGAAAATCGTTGTTTTTACTTAAATTTTCTAATTGCAAAGTTTGATTGTTTGATATTAGCTCATAGTTTTGATTTTGTTCAAGGAGTATTCTTGATTGATCTTGCAACTCTTGTATCTGTGTTTTCGATTCTTCAACAGCACGCTCAAACTGGTTTTTAATTCTTAATTCTTCATCCAAACGTGTTTGAAGATTCTTGCACTCCAATGATTTCTCTATTAAAGAATAAAAACATTAAATCAATTAACATATAAAATTACATAAAAATTAGATCAGGATGTGAAAGGGTGACAAAAGCTATAATAATGTATTACATTATTACATTAAAGTAACCCGTGGATGGAATAAGGTTTTAAAAGTGGAATAGCCTTTCATTGCGGATGTATTTAAGCAAGAACTAACTTTTATGAAGAATCAATTTCAATCAGTGCGTTGATAAACTTAAAATTAATCAATTTAAATTCAAAATCATGACTTTTTGCCCTCCACAAAAAGAAATTGACTTAAGAAATGTTAGGAATAACAATCTTTGATCAAATAGATCTTTGCAAACATAGATCTTGAAAATTAGAAAACAAAAGATACCGCAATAATGGATAAATTTAAGGTGCTATTAAAATACATGCTTTGGGTACTATGGGCTGGTGGCAAGAAATATACAGCTTTGAAGATTGAAGATTACGTTATAGAGCATGATAAGGGATGGTTGATGTGCACTTTACATACTATTACAATGCATTCTTAAGGTGTTTATTGTGGCAAAGCGCATATGGTATAACAAGATAAAAATAAAACTATCAACTCAGTTTATAAACATTTTACATGTTTGATATGCAATGTTAAATATCTCCTTTCCAAGTTATATGAATTTTAAATGATATTTTAAATTTAATAATGGTTTACTGCCAGATTATCAATGTTAATTTAATTCTACTTTTATATATTTTCACATCAAAACACATCAAAACAAAGATATAGCTTTATATACATATTTGTATAAATCAAATAAATACAGCAAAGGAATGATAAAAAGTTCTATAAATCTAAATTTATTGACTTAACCCTTGTCAAAATGACTGTACTTATATCGGGTAAAATATTTTAAATCATTGCTAGGGAAAAGAAATTATAGATATATGCCTGTATAGCTTAACTATTTAAAAACACAGCGTGTTCATATGCAACTTAAATTTTCCTCAAAACCTTAGTAATACATTTTTTTGTTCCCTAAAACCTAAAATTAAAATCAAATCCGCATTAAGACCTAATTAAAACAATACTTACATTCCTAAAATCATCATTTAACATAATTTTCATACAACTTATTCTAATCTCTTTTTTTACCAGCATTTAGGAACTTCTAAATATTCCTGAAAACACATTTTTTTTTTTTTTTTAAACAATGTTTTATGTTAAAACCTCATTAAAACTACCTGTTTGTTTTCATGGAAACTTTATTTTTAATAGTTTTTTTATATTCCTAAAAACCTTTTTTTTAACAGTAGTTGGAAAGGTTAGCAGAACTAAAATTCTGATGACAATGGTGTATCTGATGAGAAAAATTTGTTGTTCAAAATCTCATTGAATGGAATAGCAATATTTTTAAAGTGTTTAATGGTCAATCTTTGATTTTTATCGTCTGCTCTAAACAGAGTAAGTAGCCAGAGGTTAGGGCTCGGCTGTCTTACCTAACAATTCAATTATGCTTAATAAGTGCTTGTGTTTTTGTTATAAAAATAATGTCTACATTTATCTGAAATAAGAACAGCACCTTAATCCTATTTGTTATGGAGTGTGGCGTTTTACCTAGAATTTTACATGATGTTGGATTTCTAATGATTTAATAATAAGTCAACCTTTGGATACATTTACATGATATAAGAACTTGGAACGTTCGGCAACTAGTTATTGGTACCATGCAAGTGATTTTGGATGATCTTTCCAAAAGCGAAAACATTGTCTATTAGCTACACATGTTTAATACCTGGATTTTCTAAAAGGTAGTTGCTGAGTAATTTTACTATTGTTTAAGATGATTTCCATGAGCAGTACTATCTTTGGAACAGACTTCAGATCCTCCTGATAGTAAGACGCAATGGATAATTGTATGTGCTATTAAGAAACTTTGAAATATTAGGACAAATTATATACATATTACACTGGGTAACCAAACTATTCATAAAGTTGAAAGTCTTTAAAGAGTAGGTTTGATATACACCGATGGTGGTGTCTGGTCAAATTACAGAATTCATCCATGATGGTCTAGAAGAGCCTTTTCTATACAGAGCAAATTCAAGCACCTATTTATCTATCAACCAATTGAAGAATAAAAAAATTACTTTAGGATAAGATTTTATCTATGCTTCAAATGAATACAGCAAATTATAATTTACTTCAGCTCATATATTCAATATACATTATTTGAAATAACAAATTCAACCCATCATTGTATATAGGATTGTGCAATGATTGATTTGCTTGATCACTAGCAATAAAAAATAAATGTTACAAAGTCAAACTAGTACTATCTTGTCTTCTTTTACAGTTTCACATCCATTTTCTATGGCACAAATCATATGAGTTTGGCATGATTTTAACGGACCGGATGCCCTTCTTGTCATCCACCCTGTTTTACAGATAAAGCAACTAGGTGTTTTTATCATGAAACCATCACTAGGAAGGTTTCCAACCAAGGCTGAAGACCCCCAACCTGGCTATGAGACATGGTTATCCCCCATTGAATGTCAACCCAGAGATTTCGAGACCAAGGGGGCAATACAATGGTATATTAAAAAAAAACATAATAAAGCTAAAATTATTTCTATTTACTTTGACAGAAATTTTTAGAAAAAATTGCTAAAAAACTTTTTAAATTTCGTCCACGTTTGCTATTTTGCTATGTTAACACGCTATGTTACGAGTAAAAATGAAGTGAACTAAAATAAAAAATGATTCTTTGAAAAAAGATTGTTTACCTGTATTGGTTATGTTTAGTAGGGAACAATAGTATTAGCGGAAAATCCCTATGAGTCAGTGACCACCATTAGCAGACTAAGGTTTTAGACCAGATTTGATTGGTAGAAATAATTTAGAGCAAAATTGGAGCGGGTAATTTTTTTTAGGGTCAAAATTGGGTAAAATCAGACCCTATTTTTTTCTCGCAAAATTTGCTTAAATAATGTATCGATGGAAAGATAACTTAATTTTGATTCAGAAAAATACAAAAACATTGGTTTGAAAACCTATAGAAATTAAAATATCAATGGGTTTTTTTGGGCAGTGATCATCATAATTTTGTTACAAGAATTTATGCAGTTGTTTGTATTTTATTCATGTGTGTATTGGAATGATTACGCATGTTACTCATTTTCTACTCATACTGTTGGTGTGCATAACTCATTTAGCCTAAACAAAATAATTTCAAGTTGTTGTAGAGGAAATTGATAAACAGAGAATTTATGGATTCATAATTTATGATTATAACTATCTTTTACAAATTGCTTTACTGTTGTACGGTTATGAAGAGCAGAATAAAATAGAAAAAATTGCTCTATTAGTCCTTTACTTTGTTTCATTTATCAAATAACGTTGTTAGAAAAGCTACCTAGGAAACTAATATGAACTAAAAAAGTGTAAGAAAAAATACCTAGCACCTGAATATTATTGGAATAAACAAATAATAATGATACAAAATATTATTAATGCCACAATGATACATTTCCCATTTAGTGATGTTTAACCCAGTTATACAAACAAAGGAAGAAAAAAAAAAAAAAAAAAAACGCAAGCCAAGTGAGCCACCTTCTCCTAATTTTACTTTTATATTATGCAGAAAGATATGTGGTAAAAATTCACAAAAATTTTGAAACTGAACTGTGGGAAAAAGCGAAAGAGACTGCTAAAAAAAGAAAGGTACAAAATAGATCCCAATTTAAGGTAATTTTTATGCTACACAGAGTGTTAGGCAAGGCAGGGACAGATCTAGCTATTTTATTCTCGATGTGATAACACCAGCAATAAAACGCTTCAACAAAATTAAATTTGCTTTGGACAATCCTACTATTTTCAACCCTTTAACTTATTTTCTTAAATTTAACACTAGATGAGGATTCATTTGAATGGAGATCACAACATGTATTATAACTATCAGTGCTACATATTTATGAACCACATGCTGCCTAATGCTCCTCCTTCCCCGAATGACCATGGTTGGACATACCTTGATTGTAAGTATCTAGAAATTACTTATTAAACAACATAAAACACAGTAAAATAGTTTTTGTAGAATACTGTGCTCATATTTGTGTAGAATAAACTTTTATAACTTATATTTTATCACTCATTAACATAACTTTAACTTACAGGTAAATGCTACCCTGCAAGATATATGAAACCAGCTTTACTTGAATCATTTCACAAAATAATTCAACATGTGATTTTAAAGAAACTGTTGTTAGAGACTCAGTTGATACGAACAATGAAAATTTGTCTGACAGCAGCGAAGCGAAGATGATAATAGTGATGAAGATTATAATGAATATTGAGACATGTTAAGGTTTTTCTTTTTTCAACTCTTTTCAAGATTTGGGATTCTAATTAATTTTGTTTTTACTCCCTTTTACATAATCAAAGTAAATGGGTATGTAATACTCTCATTTTATCTTTATAAAAAACCATGGACGTTTAAAGGAAGCTAATTAATAGAAAAAATCACACAGGAGATTCAATTTAAAACCAATTTTAGTAAAAACGTCAACCAAAATTACTCTTGGACCATTGTTATTGGACCATTGTCATTTTATCAACTTTAGGGGGTAAATATTTATTATTTTTCATCTAAAAGATTTTAAAGCAATAAATTAGTTATGAAGTATTTTTTTAAAGTTGCTGAATATTTTAGATAGTTGGGTTTATATATCAAATAATTGTACAACTAATTAAAATTGAGTCATAGAATAGTTTTATTGCTTTATCACCTGGATTTTAGAAATTTAAACGTAAATATTTCAAGAACGTTTGATGTTTAGCCCATAATCTTTACATGAATTTTAATGGATGTTTTATTTTATATCAGAAAAATTTTTTTTTTTAGAATTTTTTTTTCTTATTTTTTAATGACTGTGTAGTCACATGACCTGAAAAGAACCATGAATATCTAAATTTCTGTAGGATTTCAAACCAATGTTTTTATATTTTTCTGAATCAGAATTAAATTATCTTCCCATTGATATATTATATGACCACATTTTTCAAGAAAAAGATTAGGGTAACATTTTACCCAATTTTGCCCCTAAATACTTTTGCTCAACCTTAAAAAAAGTTACCCCTTCCAATTTTACTCTAAATTAGTTCTATCAACCAAATGTGGTCTAAAGCCTTAGTCTGCTAATGGTAATCACGGACTCACAGGGATTTTTGAGGAAAGTCAAATTTTAAAATCTTGACTCGATTTTTTACATTTCACTCCTAAGCCGTAAACAATAAACAATTTTGCATGTTTTAGATGCACAGATTTGATTAACTTGTTGTTAGCTTATTCAGCTATAAATTAATACATCAATTAAATTCGATTTTAAAAATTTATACTAAATTACTTTGGTATAATTTACCTTACAAGCTTGAAATATTTTTAAAGTGAATGACAACATGCAAAACACTACTACATCAACAAACGTTTCTACTATTTTAATCTATAATTTAAAAAACGATCTAGCTAACTATCTTTTAACATTTAGGTATGTATTTAATAGAAGTGTATAAGTGTGTTGATAGAAATTATCTCCAGAATATTCTATAACAAGAATAAGAACACAAAGAAAAAAACTTTTATCTCCAAAAAATCACCAAAATGAAATTTATCTAATTAATTTCACTTTTGTTATAGAATAAACTATATTTATTTTCCCTCAAAAGGTTAAAATTTACAATAGGCATTATTTTAAAGTTATTGTTTACTTTATACATATTATTATTATTTATAAACCCAACAGTTTTTCATTTTATATCAATATATAATGCTGAGTGGAAGCCTAACAGGTATAAGATAGTGATCTTTTAGCAAATCATCTCATAACAATCTCACGTGAGCCACCTGTGTTATACAATTTTTTGTTGCACAAAAAACCACATTAACTTCAAGTCAAAAATACTGAGTCCAACAACTCCATTGGAACAGGTTTTTGAGACAAAAGTGTTGTTTTAAAAAAAATTTTGATGCTGATGGAGTTATTTTTTTAATCTTTTAAGAATCCTCTGATACCACAGGCAGTAAATTTTAATTGATAAAGCTCTTAGCAAAAAATATGTACATTTAAATGCAAAACTGTAGGTTAGTATATTTGATAATAAATTTAAAAATTTATAGTGCAATAAAATAATACTTATCAAGAGTGAAATTAATATTTTAACTGAAAATATAATAGATTATATTAGTCTTTACTCATTTGCTATAAATAATGTTTTAATTTTAGCAATATTCTTATTATTTTACTCTATTTATTATTTATAATGCATTGTGGACACATCAAATTAAACATATAAAACTGTAAAATCCACTTTCTGTGATGGAAAATGGTTGTGTAAATACCTTATGTAAATAAGATTACTTTAAAGGTAATGAAACACTATAAAACACGTTTTGAAATATTTGCAAAATATCAAATTTTATTGGTACATGAAAGAAAATATATCTTTGCAGGAATTATTTATTTACAGCTCATTATATCAGCACGGAATAACAAAACATGTTTGTATTTTTGTGAGTTATTTAGTTTAAGGTGATTTAATTTAAGTTAATTTAAATTATATTTAAATTATATTACCCAAAATAGAAAAGGATACCTGGAGATAAAATCAATCAATCAACACACTTACCGATGATGTGTTGTTTCTTGACTGCAAGTTTCTTCTCAATTTCATTACTGTTGTAAGTCATACCTTCAAAGCACTGTTGAAGCGATTTAATCTGTTCAGTGTAAATATGTTTTTGATTTTTTAGTTCTTCTGTCACTTGGTTCAGTTTTGTGTAAGTCAAAGATAGTTCTTCTTGAAGTAATTGATTTTGTTCAGAGTAAATTTGTTTATTAGTATGGAGTTCTTCTGTTATTTGTTGCAGTTTTGTTGAAGCTGCAGAGAGTTCTTCTTGTAGTGATTTTGAATAAGTATCTTTCTGTTCATTAGAGTTGGTTAGGTATGATACATCATTTTTCAATGAGTCTATAACTGTCTCAGTGACTTGCTTTTGCTTATTAACATGCTCATGCAGATGATTAAGTTCATCAATCTTGTTTTGCAGTATATTTTTAGTGTTGTCAATTTCATCCTGTTTATCTAAATTAATTCCAGAAAGAGATTTAATTTCTGTGTCTTTCGATGCAAAAATCTGGTTTACCTCATGAGATCGATCTAATTCTTTTTGTAACTGGTCTTTCACTTGACTTAGAGCTGTTTGCAAACTCATTACTTGTGATATCAGTTCACTTTCTCTCCATGAATACTGTTCTTGTAAATTGTATAGTTTGTTATTTAACACATCGTTATGAAGCTTCATATCAGAAAATACACCTTTCGCATTTGTAGATTCCTCTAAGCAAGTCACTAAAAGAGTATTATTTTCTTTGTTTTTCTGCTCACTTATTACAAGTTTTTCTGCAAGTTGCAACTTCTCTTTTTTTAAATTGTTTAAATCATGAATAAGAATATTGCATTTTTTCCTAACACTATTGATTTCATTTTCATTTCCAGGAGGGATTTCAACAGAATGGTCATTCCCCAGAGGGATTTCAACAGAATGGTCATTCCCCAGAGGGATTTCAACAGAATGGTCATCAATAGAGTTCATACAAGTTTGATCCTCTGCTTGTAATGTTATTTCCCTAACTTGCTTCTTATCAAACGCTGTATTCACAAAAACATTCAGTTCAATAGCTTCTTTATGAGGACTAGTAGCTGGCTCTTCAACAGGTGTACTTGTAACATGGCTATCATTAAAATTGCTGATCGCTTCTTCAATAATGTTCTCTTTAAGAAGTATTTCTCTTTGTTCAAGCTCAACTTTTAAGTTTTTAACTTCATTTTTTGCATCTGTCATTTGCGCAGACAATACTGAAACTTGTTCTTGCAGATTATCACCTTCTAAACGTGATTCTTTCAGTTGTTGTTCAACAACAGCTAACATTTTATTTTTCACTTTTATTTCCATATCGTTTTTCGATAACACTTCAACAATTTCCATCAATTCCGCTACATTTTCTATGTTTTCAAACTTTCTAAGCTTAGAAATAATCTTGCTACGGTTAGCTGCAATAATTTCAAGGCTATCATTCTCAGACTGAATGAATCCCTGGAGTTGGGCTTCAAGGTTTTTTATCGTATCATTGCTGTTATTATGCTGCTCAGCCATTAATTGCTCGATTCTTTCAATCTCAAAGACAGTATTTTCTTCACCAGTTTTAAGGTTTTCGATAGTGAACTGTAGCTTCTCAACTTCACTTGAGTATTCTAACAAGTTCCGTTCATTATCGGTAAGGATACCTTCAAGCTTTTTAATGTAAGTTATGTTCTCCTGATTTCTGAACTCAAAACTATCAATTTGAACTTTATTTTCTATAGTTGCTTTCTCCAGTTTACTCTCTACACGGATTAATGAAGATTTTAAAAACGATATCTCATTATTGAGATTAAGTATCTCTTCCTCCTTTGCACAGAGTAACTCATTATCATTTGAGCTATTCTCAGGTTGAGGAGCATTACTTAACTCCATAATAAGTTCTTCTTTTAATGACAACTCATTTTGAAGAGAATTAAAGTCTCCTTCCATTTTTACAATAAGCTTTTTCCTTAGAGAAAGATCACTATTAACTTTCTCAAATTCGGTTTGTCTTGCATTCATCTCATCTTCTTGCAATTTTGATCTTTGCATAAGTGTATTCTCAGTTTCACTTGCACTTTGAATTGAACTTTCTAAATAACCAGACATTTTTATTTTATCTTGTTCGAGAACATAAACTTCATTTTCCAAATTTTCTATTTTCATATTCAAATCTGAAGCATTTTGACCATGATCTTTTATTTGGTTATTCAATTCTGAGATAATCACATTTAAATTTGTATTTTCTTTAGTTATATTTTCATATGTAGTTGTTAATTTCAAATATTCTTCATCTTTATTTTTTAGCATATTGTTTAAATCCAATATGTTTAATTTGTTCTCATTTAAAAGATTATCTTGAGAATTCAATTTTTCACACATGAGATTATTGTCATTCTGTACTTTGCTTAATAAATCATTCAATGATGCTAATTCTTCAATCAACAGAGTAAGCTTCTCTTTATAATTATTCTGTTCATTTTTGATTTCCTTCTCTTTAGATTTAAAACGTTCCTCTAAAACAATGGCTCTTTGTTCCATTTCAAGACTTTTTTTTACGGCATCATCTACAATTGAGCACTTATACAATGCATTTTGCAAATCTTTATTTGCAGTATTTAATCTTGCTGTCAGATCAATCTCTTTCAGTTCGAAATCTTTTTCTTTTGATTTACACCTATCATTTAAGATCTCTAACTTTTTAAAAGAATGTTCAAGGTCTTTTTTTAAATGCTTTTCATTCTCTTGACTCTGATTTACGCTAGCTAGATATTCCTTGTTGAGTTTTTCCAGTTCTAGTTTAAGCTGATTATTTTCAATATTAATTTGAGCTATTATTTTCTTTCGAACATCCAAATCATCATTATCTTTCATTGAAATCAAAATTTGGTCTGTTTTTTTTTCGCCATTTTTAATCAGGTCTGCTTCAATACTCAATTCCTTTTCTAAATCAGATTTCTTGCTTAATTTGGAAATATCATTTTTCAAAATAAGAATTTCATTTATGTAGTTGCTAGTTATTTCATCATGTTCTTGATCCTTCTTAACAATTTCAGATTCATTTTCTTTCAATTTCTTACCTAATTCTTCAACTTCCTGGCTTAAAAGTGTTAGATTTTTAACAGAGTCATCTCTAATAAATAATATATCATTTTCAAGCTCAGAAATTATATCCTTTAATTGAAAAATTTCTTCCTCTTTCATTCTTATACAGGTATAAACATCAATTAAACTATTCTCATCTTTATTCATAATTACTTCCTTAATCTTAGGTTCATCAAGGTTTAAATGAGACTCAGTATCACTGTCCTCTCTTAAAGATTCTTTAGTGAGTGTAGTTTTGTAATTTTCCACAAATAAAGTGTTATGCTGAAGATTCAGTCCTTCATAATGCAATAAGGTACCTTTGAGGTTCTCTAATTCTGCTGTTAATCCTTCAACTTCTTCTTTGTATTTATGTGATTGAGCAGTTAAATTTGAAATAAGAGCATTGGAATTGAAAAGATCTTTTTTAGTTTGTTCTAAAAAAATATCTTTCTCATGAATAACATTTTCAAATTCAGAAAATTGCTGTTGATACCCTTTCAGACTATCAGCAAAATTAGAACCACATTTTTGATTATCTTTTTCATGCTCAATTACATCAAGTTCAGAAAGTTGCTTGGGCTCCAAACTCACGGAACATAAACTATTAGATATTTCTAATTGCTTAGTTAAACTTTCGATTTGCTCTTTGTGTATAGATACTTCTTCACTTAAATTGGAATGATTAGAATGTGATTCCGCTAGTTCATGCTTGATACTCTGCAAGAGCATATCTTTGGCATAAATAATTTCGTCAAATTCGGCAAGCCTTGCAGATTTAGAGCTGAGGTTTTCAAATACATCAGCAAGAACTTCTTGTTCAGAACAAAGTGTTTGACGCAGGTGAACAATTTCGTTGTCTTTTTGATTAGTTTGTTTCCGATATTCAGAAAATGAATGCTCAATAATTTCCAACTTACGTAAAAGTTCGTCCTTCTCACTCAAACTCATATTTAAACTTGTAATATCCAATGTTTTATCACTTATTTCGTTTTCAAGCCGATCTCCATGCTGGGTTAATTCTTCAATTATTGATTCCTTTAACTTCATATCCTCTAAGTTTTTCAACAAATTTTTCTCTAAATCAACCTTTTCTTTTTTCTCAGTTGAAAGTTCTTTCGTCAATTCATCTAACACAGCTGAATTAGCAGTGAGTGTTTCTAAGTGATTTTTAATTGATACAGAAAGTTCTGCTGATTTACTTTTCTCTTCTTCTAATTCAAAAGATAACCTTTCAAAATCTTCAGTAACCTTTCTCAAAGAACTACTCTCTTTCTCTAAAGATGCAGATAGAGTCTCAATTTTTATATCTTTTTCAACTAGAGAATCTTTTAGATTTGATGATTGCTCATATTCAATGTTTAATTTTTCAGTAAGAGCTTCTACGTTTTCATTTAAAGTCTTTTCTTTTTCATTCATTTCAGAAACTTTCTCTTTGAATTTTGAAAGCGTCTTTTTCTTAAACTCTTTCATATTGTCAACTTGCTCCTTCTTCTCTTGTTCTAGCAAAGAAATATTTTCTTTAAATGTGATTTCTCTTCCTGCAGTTTTCTCTTCCACTTCAGATAAAGATTCTTTTACCTTGACTAATTCGGTTTCGGTTTCCTTTATTTGGTCAGTTAATGTTTCGAGTTGAGATTGAAGTAATAAGTTTTTATCCCGGCTAGCTGATAATTCATCTCCTAACTTTTTCTTTTCGTTTTCTAAAATGGTTAAGTCATTTGCCAGATCATCATTTTTTGCTTGTAACATCTGTATTTCATTTTCTGATGATTCTCTTATGACTTCACTATCTCCCACAGCAGAATTTACTTGCTGTACTTTTTCTTCTATAACTAAAGAAGATTCATGTAAATTAATTTCCAATTTACGTAAAAGTTCGTCCTTCTCACTCAAACTCATATTTAAACTTGTAATCTCCAATGTTTTATCACTTATTTCGTTTTCAAGCTGATCTCCATGTTGGGTTAATTCTTGAATTATTGATTCCTTTAACTTCATATCCTCTAAGTTTTTCAACAAATTTTTCTCTAAATCAACCTTTTCTTTTTTCT
>JAUZNK010046836.1:2968-16427 GCA_035046665.1 Euphysa ruthae | reverse complement strand
CTTGATAAGTTTAAAATGGCATTATTTTCATTGAAGTACGTAGATTTTGTGTATTTCTCATTGACAAAGTTAACACAGTCTTGTTGATTAGATTGAGAAAAATTTATAGGGTGCAAGTGTTTCACTATACTTGGAATATAGGGTGCAAGTGTTTCACTATAAATTAAATATAGGGTGCAAGTGTTTCATTATACATATATTATAGGGTGCAAACTTTTCATTGTATTTAGATTAATAACCGATGCAATCAAACAATCGGATACTAATATATAAAAAATATAATTTTATCGATAACTATTTGATTATTTGGCTTGAAATTGCATAGCTATATACTAGTCGGGGTTACATTTTTTGATCCTTGTAACCGTGGGTACGTTTTTATGATTCTTGTAAAAAATTAATAAGATCTATAAAATGTTATATAGGAAGTTTTATTCTGTTTTGCTCGCTGAAACAGACTTAACAATCATGACAGCAGCCCGGATAAAATATAAAAAAATCTACGTTAAGAAGGTTACTCTGTGGTGGATACGAAAATTAAATAAAAATGAATTTAAAAAAAATAAACAGCTTCTTTAAAAAATTATTTTATTAAATTACTAATATTATTTTTCCAAATAAAATCCTTTCATATTTACAATGTATATACATATTTATAATGTATACACATACATAAACTCTTCAATAATTTAACAGATTTTTATTAATAGCCGTTAATTTTAATTTTTTTACCTTAATGATTTATTAGGCAAATTACTTTGACTCTGATTCGAAATGCGTCATTTCAAACAGACTAAGTGAACTTATCAAACAGCTGGTTTTGTTTTTTAAGAGTTATATCTGCTGCTGAGTAAAGTATAGTAAAACAAAGTAAATGCGCTTATTTAAGGGCAGAGGGTTAATATCAAGGAACAGACATGTAATCGAGGAAACGTGGTATTACAAATTACTGTCCATTAGAAATTAAATATTTAACTGAGGAAGAAGATGCGGAAGTAGAGTGCTTTCAACAAAATTTCATGAATACATTTTACATTAAAATTTAATGAACAAATGTTATATTAGGAAGGTGGTCTGAAAGGGAAGTCACGCATTTTAAATATTTCATTAGAGATGAATATTGACGAATCAAAAAATAACCTCATCCTGAATAGTAAACAGCTGTATGAATCGAAGGAAAGAGCATGGGAAATATTAATAATTTAAAGACAAGCTTTTTTAATGTTTATTCCTGTTCCGTGTTTTTCAAGTATCACGTGTTATAATTTCGGCAATGTTTCGATATACCATTCCTTTTGATCCCTTGTTGCATTATTTCTTTTTCCACTCTTTCTTTTTCCACTATTTCAAGGTTTTTGAGAGATTCGAGGAGATTTGAAATCGATTTCAGCTATGTACCTGTAGCATGTTAGCTCTATCTAAAAGATAATATGGCAAATCATCACAGGACTCTCCATGCTTCCTATTTGCTTCATATCTCTCATTTTTATTTTGCATTGTGGCTCAACGTTCTTTCCGCTCAAGGCTTCTTCCAAAGGTTTTCAGTTCTAATTGTATGTCATTATAATAACGAGCTTGTTTGTTTAGTTTTAAAAGTTTATCAGAATGTTCGTCAATTATTGTCATACAACGATCCCAGAATCCTCCTCGATCACCATCGAACAAAAAAGGTTTCAAAGGGTAGCTAATTTCATGTCCGTTGTAGGAGTAACACATGTACAGGGTGCTCATCATAACAGCTTTTAATTGGTTAATAGATCGCACTTTTGAAGGAATGACCTCTCGTAATAGCATATATAACATGATCATGTTAGGCTGGGAAACGAAACCCATTTCCTGCCAACCAGACATCACAAGGCTTCTATCTACACTTCGTACCCAGCCCACTACTATCGAAGGTTTTAGTCCGTCTAAGTTTCTACATCTTAGATATATATAACAGCCGATATATTTTAATGTTTCACTCAAGTTCAATGTTCCATAGAAATGTTTTTCAGCTGAAGTGTTTATTTTCATGTCCTGTTTTGAGTTTGGAATAACGAAGTTAAGTGAATCTTTTAAGTCTGCATTATTTGACAATGATTCCTTGTGTTTGTTCTTCTTTTTCGATTCGTGTTTCGTTTTCGATAAATATGATGGCACCTTTTCATTGAAAAATTTGTTTTCCTTATTTACTAGCGACGGAAAACATTCTTGTACAATGTGGAATTTGCCAAAGGGGGCATTAGGCTTGTGTTTCTCGTTGCAATTATTGTTTTCTGAAATATTATATGGTTCATTCTTTACATTTTTACTGGGACTTGCTAAAATTGCACCCATTATGGTTCGAGGTTTCGGATATATATTTCTTTATAAATAGACTACAATCTTTCTTACCATGGTATTGCTCCAACTCACTATTAATCTTTCAAAACAAAAAATATTCTTGTTCTTGTTGTTTTCTTCGAATAATATTTTTTTCTTCTTTTTG
This sequence comes from Euphysa ruthae, assembly GCA_035046665.1. Lineage (NCBI taxonomy): Eukaryota > Metazoa > Cnidaria > Hydrozoa > Anthoathecata > Corymorphidae > Euphysa > Euphysa ruthae. Next base: position 13,957 of record JAUZNK010046836.1, on the reverse strand, counting down.
CTGAGAGACGCAGATGTTTTTTCTTAAGAATTATCTTCACAATAGGGAATGGTTTTATTCGTTCATATCTCACATTCCAGCCACCGCATCAACAATCACTTTTGTCCAAAAGAATAAAATTAATGACAGCTGATTTTCGATAAATTTATGAATATTTGACTGTTTAAAGTTTAAAATCTTCAATTCTTCTTCTTTCAACTGTTTTAAACCATATGGTTGATTATGTGGATTTATTAAACTGACTGATTATTCTGTTACCATAGCAGACGAATGAATTATGACTTTTACAGGGGGTAATAAATATAACTTTCATAACTAAGTTTATTGAAACAGTAGTATTTAAACAACGTCTGAATATATTATATTTTAATATAAATAAATCTGAAATATTCAAACTATTTTTAATATTAAACTTCGACGCAAGGAAACTTCCGATGTAAATTGAAAAGTGATACCCCCGTCTCAATTTTTTATTAATCATTCACTTTTCAATAATTAAGATAAAAAGTAAAGTATATTCTTACTGTAACACAAGTTTCGAAGAAAAATGGCCGAAAGCCAATCAAAGTACTTCCTGGTTAAATTAACCAATGCCAATAAAATTTAATTAGTTACCATACCCTTGAGCATAAACCGCAGGTGCTATTAACTAAACCACTATACATTCGGCATTGAATTTATGTTAGCTCATGATACCGCCCATTTATAACGAATTAGCTAATTAAAACAATGTCAATTTTAATTTGGTTTAATTGAATTAAAAATATACAGCAAACAATTTTGAAATTTGTTTGTTTTAATCAGTCCAATCTTATAATAAGAAAAAGTCCAAAAATTTGCAAAGGAAATTGGCAAAGCATTCATAAAATGGAAACGTTGAATCGGCGAAAATCTCCAAAAAAGTGAATGCTAGAAAACTTAGGAGACTATAATGGATGTAAGCTTTGGAAACATTTCATATCAATTAATATTAAGAAACTTTAAAGATTTGTTTTCTCGTTATAAATAGCTTTGAACGCTACTGATGGTAATACGGTACGGTTTATTAATGGCTTCCTGCTTTACCAAAAACTAGAATTTCGTCTCATAAAGATAGGCCTTCTGTTTTCCTCGTAGGGGTTTAGAAACCCAAATCTTTGGACAGTTAAAGTTAAATTTTGTGCAACTATCCAAAAGTCTCATATATTATCACAAATGCTGCTATAGAGTGTCTATGTTCATCCAGCATCTCAGCATGGATGGCTAGTGGACATTTACTACACTTTTACTATGATTTTTGTATAAACAGATGAAATGGAAACTGAGTCTTATAAATTATTTATGAATTCACCATTGCAAAGTTGATGCTAATGGTTGTACAATTACCACCGAAACCATTTGATGACGGCATAACTATGAAGCACTTTCAAAACAAATACTGCCATGATCAACAAAGCTAAAAAGGTTCACCAACAAGTTTTTAACGAAATAGTGCCCCATAATAAATAGAGTTAAAAACTTCCAGAACTTGCAACAACGTTTGTTTTGATTTTTGCATTTTAGAAATACGAAGTATTTGCTTCTTTAATGCGTTCATTTAGATATTTTCTTTTTCCTCTACCTAAACTAACCTAAATTAAATGGGATTGGTTCTGATTGGTGTCAAATTTTCATGGAATATGCGAAATTTTAGACAAAAGCGCGAGCGAAACAGAGCAACTTCTTTTTTGGCTTTAGTTAAGTTGAGAATATAGAAGAGAATAAATAACGAAGAATTGTAAAAAAGTTGAAGAAAGCCGAAAAAGTAACGAACTGTTAGAAATATAAATATAGATTTAGTGTAGAAAATGATGAGATATGTGAGGCAGTCTGTTTTGGCGTGATGTGCCTGTTGATAACTTTAGAATCTTGTGGAGCATTTCAGGGAATCCCATAAAATTATTTTTAGGTCATTCAAAATTATTCACCAGCAGGATTTATCTCTCAACCTGTACCAGTAATCATCGAAGAAATTTGGCTTTAGCCTAACGAAATTTTGAAAAAATTGGTGGTGGGAGATAAATTCGTTTTTCTTCTTAAGAAAAATGATGTAAAATGGTTAAAGAATGAAAACAAGGACTGTTCAAAAAATCATTCTGGAAAAATGATGTGTAAGAAGTAGTTTTTGTCCGAATAAAATATACAGAAACCAGAACAAAAATAAAAGAAAAAAAAAGAAAGAAGATCAGTCCATAAAAATTTAGTGCAAAGTTTACAGAAATTTAAGAAACTTTTAGGCATTGGAACGAAAAAGTCACCATTTAAAAATTGAATCAAGCCTTTTAACCATTCAATCAGTTGAGAAAACCAGGGCACTTTCCAAGCATTTGGGCACTTAAATTTTATGTGAAAATATATAAGTTAATATTTTGAGAGGATTAGAACTTTTTTATTGTAATAGCATTTCAAGTAAACGAGTACTGCTCGGCATAGTCTTACTTAATGGCGGTAATAATTTTGGTCAATTAATAACCTTGCAACTATGACGCCATGCTACATGTGTGTGAAATTTTTGAAGCAATTTATTTTTACGTATTTATACATTTCAATAAATGAACAAACCATTGACATCCCAAAACTGTATAGTCACAACGCAATATTAATCTTTAATTCCTTGGGTTTTTCCGTCTAAATTATTTATTTACTTCTAGGTGATCAAAACACTATGAAAAAAGAAGAGAAGATGATTGAATAAAATGGATAATTGTGAAATCATAACTTGCAGAATTTTTGGAAAATTTTTTAATTAAGCAAAAAAAAAATATATAACCTATTATCAAAGCCCTTTGCTATGCTGTTATGCTGAAAGATTTTAAGAACACCGACACCGGCAAATTTTATCAAGTTGCTGTCGACTTTCAGAAAAAAAGTCGGCTTCTTTACACCAGATTTTCTTTTTTACATTATCAATGTTTTGATTAATTGGAACAAAATTTGAAGGTATTGTTATCATTGTCTGGCATGATTCCAAATTATATAATTTAAATGGTTAATTATATCAATATCAATATTTAAATGGTTAATTATATCAATATCAATATATAAAGGCTTGCGAAAGCATGGCAATTTTATTGGCAAGCCAAAGTTAAAAATGATTTATGATAATTGATGATAGAATAATTCAACAAAAAACAAATTTTTTTACGCTACTAATACAATAAAGTGAAATAAAAAATATTGTTTTTAATAAAAAATATATTTCAATTTAAAATAATACAACCCTTTAAACTTAATTATGTTTAAAGACACGAAATTAAATATTAGAACAATAGATGTTTAAGAGCATTTGAATGGAATGTTAATGATCCTTTTGCAACGTTTAGATAAAATTATCTGTCGACAGTTTATTGAAATTAATTTCTATTTGATTTTGATTTGGTAACTATTTTCTCGATTGAATTTTTCTCCACTGTTCAAAAGGTATTAATAAAGAAATGGGGAGGCGAGACAATATTGTTTCGATTAAACCATCCTCTACTGTTCAAATATTATTAATAATGAAATGGGAACAAAATATGATAAAAATAAGCAGGAATTTCGCCTCAACTTTCGGCCAAAAAAAAGGCTAAAATTTTGGCCCAAAAATCGAACATGAATTTTCTGCGGATTCAGTGAAAAAATATAAAACCTTCCTTCATATCGAAAATTTTTCGCGTTAATGTCAAATGAGCTCCAACTGCAAATCTCACTACGATTGCTTTTTTGGTTTCGAAACAACTTAACTGGTTAATTAATTAACTTGAATAGTTTATCCTCTTCATCAGCGAGATTTGATGAAGAATCATAAAATTATATAAGTAAAAATTGTTCGCAAACTCTTCCACGGCATCAAGAAACCACTTCTTCAGACACTTAAATTTGGGTGAAAGCGTGACTGCTAGCTAGGCCCCCTGAATAGATTGGAGAAGCTTTGTATTTGAGAGATTTCAATGCTCAGTAAACTTTTCTACCTTCTTGCTTGATGAAACAGTATAGCGAAATACCACGAGAAACATGACCAACAGTTTTAAAATCAATAAAATAATCATGCTCTGCTTTGATGGAGCCAATCTATAACGAGTGACCCATACATTAGTACGGGTCACTTGTTATAGATTTTTAATTCGTTTCAAGTTCAAATTTTACCTAATCGCCAACTAGTAGTTTTGACAAACTTGTTTCTTTGTAGATATGATATCTTCTGGAGGCAAAAGTAGGTTCAAAGGAGTAGGCAAATTTATTACAATAGTTAAAAAAAAAAGCAAGCTTTTGTCGGCATAAAAAAACAACATAGGAAAGTAATAAAATAAGCAACCCAGTTTACGGCCTTAAAATTCGAATACGATCGTTTAAAGACCGGAATTCCGTTTTTAACATTCGATTGAAGAACAAAATAAACAGGCGTGAGAAAAATATAATGACGTCGAAAAAGGACTTGAGCTCTTACTTCAAAGCTGTCGGTGATAAGAGAAAAGATTAAGTAATTTCAGTCTCAGTGATTATTGTTTCAGAAACTGGTATTATTATTGGTCCAGTAGGATAGTTTTTTTAGTATGTTAGTCAAGCAAAGGTTGATATGGCAAGAGAGAAAGTAAAAAAGCAAGTAAATCAACGAAAACGTTATTAGAATGTTCTAGAACAAGCAAAGATCAAAGTTGGTAGATACTCTGTAATCAATGGGACAAAAGCCGAAACTAAAAAGTTCTCAAAGATATCCCCAAGTATGAAATTTTGTAGCAACTCTAGTTGCTACAAAAATCTTATAGAGTTTCAAAAAACACTTGTCAAATTGAATTTAAAAGAAACATGGAAGTATAGCCCATTCCAAAAAGTCAACTTCGTTACGGAAGAACTACGTGTATTCTCTACTGTCTTCTGGAATGCCTTTTGTTTTAAACGAGAGGTTCAACCAAGATATTTCGGAACATTTTGGGAGGTATCGAAGTTTAGGCAGAAGAAATGATGAACCGACCATTCATCAGTTTAGTTCAATTTTAGTTCAATTTAACACTTTACGGAAACAGCGATTTGTTGTACCTGTTACGGGTAATACAAAAGGAAAACACAAATCTAAGAAAAAACCGTCATGGTCTGGTGTCTGTTTTCAGAGCTTTCAAAAGTGCTATTAAAAAAAACAATACAAGTTCCATCCATAAGTCAGGTGCAAATTTTGGGAATGTCTATCTTTCTGAAACCATCAAAAATAGTCTCTTTCTGCTGATAGGAATTTATGTTGGCGTTCTGTTGGTACAGCTGTCAAGCCTAATCAACTTTGTGTTTCGATTACTTTGTGATTGGTATTTGTGTTACTAAGTATATCGATTATATTCTGATTTTCTTTTGAATTTTATCTTTTGTGGTTTTTAGCATTCTTTAAAAATTTATGTAAACACACCCCGCTAAATTTTTTGGTAAAACACACCCCGCTAAATTTTGCAGTCCATCTAACTCTTCTTCTGGTTGCTATTTTTGATCAGAGGTTTTCTGTTTTTTTGTAATAACTCAAAATAATTTTCCAAGGTTTAAAACTATTAAAGCCGAAAAGTGTTTGTCTAAAAAAAAAAAAAAAAGTGTTTGAATATAACACAAATTGCGTAAATTTAGAGAAGAATATCTCTGCATTGCTTGGTTAGTTGTGTTCACTATATAAGTTTACAACTTCATCACACAGTCGTACAGTTGTACAGTTGTGCAGTTGTACAGTTGGTTGGTTTGACTAAATGCTATTATATATTTTTAAACTTTTTGTCTCAAACCTGCAGGATAGCAGACTTTGTTTGTCAATATAGTTGAACCTCCTCCAATAAATTTAACATTGCAGTAATCTCCCTTTTAATTTTCCACATGTAAACATTCCAGTAGAAATTATCTGTAAGTAAAATGAATAGAAAATTAAATATAAAACAAGATTTGTAAACATTTTTAAAGAAAATTTATTTTTTTATTTGGCAATACTTTGTTTTGTTTTCATCTGACCATAAACCCTGAAATTATCCAACCGATTAATTTCAAATGTTATACCTTTTCTACAGTTTCGTCAATATCTTCCTGAAAAATTTCATCCAAGAGACTTTTGTCTAAGATATACAATATCAAATGATATTTTTCTTGTGTAAAATGCTTGAAAATCTGCCATTTCAAAACTTTCTATGTATTCTTTGCCATCACGTGACTTATAATTTATAACGACTTTTTTGAGTTTTAGAAAATAACAGTACATAAGAAAAATAGATTGCCTGACCAGGGCTTAACTTCAATAGACTATGAAATGACATTGTAATTTGAACACGCAATACATAAAGTGTTATATCATGTGCATTGGTTATTGCGACTGGGACAAGTCAGTCGTTATTTTAGAATTTGATCTTTATAAGACATTTTCGTTTTCGGAGCTCTGGTACCGAATTTATCATATTTCGGGAAAAAATCAAAAAATTTAATCGGTGGTAACTTTATTTATTCAGGACAGACAAATAAAATATAAACAACAGTAATTTACAGATCAAATTTATTGTAAAGAAAGATGTGATATAAATGACTTTTCAACATTTCTAACTAAAGAGCTAAGCGAGACCTTATAAGCAGAATAAATAGATTTGATCAATATCCAATGTCACTATTTAATAGGGACATTGGATATTGGATATTAGCATCTACTGATAGATGAAACCGTCATTAGCCTGGAAAACTGATAAGAGACATAATTGACTCAATATGCTATAAATATTGCTCAAACAAAAGCGAGCGGGATGTTGTTAAACAGCAAAAAGTAAAAGGAGTTTTTTTCACCTTCAAAAAGTAATGCAAATTCTTTAAAGTAGCAAAAGTAAGTTCAGTCAAGCGACCATGAAATATTTTTAAAAGTTAGCAATAAGGAATTTTATGGTCACAAAACTAGGAAAACTGTGCATGTGAATTTTGTAGGATTTCTAGACATTTCCCCACTTTCCTAAAGAAATTTACCCGACACACAACTCCCCGACTACTATTTCCCTGAATGTCATTATTCTGACCAGATATTATAGAGTTTAAGGGATCGAACCCGCACCACCGTGACAGAAGCCAAATTCTAACGGTTCTGCCAGACAACCAATAAACTGACCATTTCAAATGCTATGAGTTTTTATTGGTGGAAGTCATTAAAACAGTTTATATCCTATTGCAAACAAAGCCATACATTAAATTTTTTGGCATTGGATATAGGAAAATCCTATCATGCTTTTTTAACAGCTTTGTCTTTTTTTCAGTGTATGGTGGTAAATGATTACGTTTTTCTCTTGTTACATCTTGTGATAGATTGCTTTGGACAGCGGCAGGTACTTCTCTTTGTAGGTAGAGGTACCAATGTCTCAATTAGTGTTAGACCAACCTTACTTTTTCAGTTTGTACTAGACTTAACGCAACCTAGGCTTGAAAATTTTTCTGGGGCATATGTATTGGCATTGAATTAATCAGCTTCAAAATACGTTGGTACAGAAACCTGGCATTTACTAATGACGTAACTGTTGTGCCCAAATGTATATGTACCAACGATGACATTTTAAGTTAAATTTTTAAAATAGGCACATCATATCCAGCTTGTCAATCCCACCCATATACTTGATGTATGTTTGAATAATATGGGGTTGCTTGAATTGAACATTCTTTTTTTTTTCTTTTCGGTCATATCGTTTAACAGTATGAGCTGGTTCAGTTCCAACATATGACAGCACCAAGGAAACAGCTTTATCGAACTTCGATCGAATCTAAATTTGTGCAAGTACGATAATCATAACTACCACGTCCACCTTTACGTAAATGTTTTTCATATAGAAATGGACAGTCATTCATATGATTTGTGCAAATAATACATGTAAACAAAAACCCTCGTTCCTTGATAACTTTCAATAGAGGCAGTGATGTGAATTAGTTATCTGCAAACAATTTGAAATTATGACCAGGAAGTAAGCTGGATGACGTGTTGACATCTACTGATGAACCGACACCATAACTTACTGATTTACGTGGCTTGGCTTCTTTACCTTGGTAAACATCAAAATCGTGAAAAAATCCACTATATCCACTTCTACACCAAAGTTTGATTCTCCATTTATTTGGTTTATCAGACCTTCCTATAAAAGCAATAATGATTTCATCGACGCTATGGAATACCTCTGGTGACACTTCTAAAAAATTATCACGTGATGCGTTAATCTAATAACGGACCTTCCGAACGCTGTCGTTATCCTTAGTTTCTTGTGTCGCTTTAAAATTGTAAAATAACCGATCGACCGTCATATAAATTTGCTAATAAAATTTCCTGATTATCCATTTAACATTTCTGAAATAGTTGATATCAAAATATGAAACTAATCGAAATCTACATTGCTAACCAACACAGCTCAAAATGAAAAAAATGGACGTCTTTGGTACCCTGGCTAATTCTACTACTATCCAGTGCGAAATGAAATATGAAATGCAATACAAACAAACATTTCGATCGCATATTGATTTTTATATAAATCTATAACCTACCGAATCAAACTGTGTTGATCTATCCACTTTTGTAAGAATCGACTAAAATGAACGAATACCCGATTCAAATGACCAGGCCAATGAAAACGTACAATCTAAAGTAAAGCATGAGAAGCGTTGTGTCTAGACTAAAAACTAGAAAATGAAAAAAAAGAAGTATTAAATACCAGACTGAAATAACCAGACCAACGAAAACGGACAATCTAAAGTAAAACATCAGTTGAGTATTGTAATATAAAAGTTTTATTTTTCGTCTGCTCAGAGTGGGTCACAGATGGTTTTCATGATTAAAAAATATTTGATGCATTTGTATTAAATTCACAGTTGAAAGAAATCGCCGAGGTTTTGTGCGAAGCACCGCAAGTTCTAATTGCAAACGAACTTGCAAATATCTCTAATGCTGCTGTTGCAAACTGTTGACCACATGAAAAGAAACATCCGAGATCAAAGAAGGGTTATGAATCATCCACCCAGTTCAATAGTTAGAGGAGCAAAAAGACAACTTCCAGTTAAATCTCAACAAACTCAAAATGGAGAAAGATTACTTTTGTATGATAGCGGTATTGAAGACAATGATAGAATGTTAATATTTGCTATCAATCAGACCCTTCAACTATTGGCTAAATCGGAAGATTGATACAACGATAAGACGTTCAAAGTTTTTCCTGAGGTATGTTTTCAAGTTCACACAACACAAGCAAAAGTAAATGGAAGAACGATTCCCTGTGTTTACCAGTTGCTCCTGAACAAAACTGGTGCAGCAAATGAACGCTATTATTTCACCAAATTGTGAAATCCACTCCCAGTTCCTGGGAATCATCTACGTTCAATATTACTTGATTTTGAGATTACTGCGATAAATTCAGCTCTTCAATTGTTCCTAAACTTTTATGTGAATAAGTGGGTGTTTTTAATAAGTGGGTGGGTGCTTTTAATAAGTGGGTGTTTTTAATAAGTGGGTGGGTGCTTTTTCATCTAATAAAAATGTTTTGAAAAAAATGCAATTTGTTTGTCTACAAGGGCGATATATGCAAGGGCGATATATACAAGGGCGTTATATACAAGGGCGATATATGGAAATCAAAAAGTCTGACAAAAGCTTTGGCCTTCATACCCCCACAACACCTTATCGACATTTTCGAGAGACTGCAAGACCATATTCGTCACACCTACGGTGAAGATGCCGACGCAATTATCGCGAATATTTTGGGGACACTTATATTGACAGGTTTTGCCTAATTGCCCTAAGCACTACAAAATTTTGCTATCAGAACATGGAACATGTTCCACGGAACTGCTGAGGAAATGCCACGGAACTGCTGAGGAAATGCCACGGAACTGCTGAGGAAATGCCACGGAACTGCTGAGGAAATGCCGAGAGCTAGCAATGAGAGTTAAAGATAACAGGAATTGTATTTTAGGTGTGGAACCAATAAATTGCCATGACAATTTTTTCAGAAGGGCCGACGCAGCAGGTGTTGGAGTACTTAGAACACCCATTTGCGCCTACGAAGTTCTCTCAACCAATCAACACGATCACATTGAGCAAGCGTTGCATTACGCAATGATGTATTGCTCAGAAAATAAATGTAAATGCTTTTTATCCCTTTAGAGCCCAACATAGCATGTCTGCTACAAAAGTTTGACTGGCACAGTGCTGGAGTATGGAATGTTTATACATATGGAAAATGTCCATTGATGCATATATATAACTGATCTCAAATTTTTTGATTACTTTACAAGTTTGTCGTTGGGATATCAAGGCTAAACTATGCACCAAAATCTTGCTTTCAGAAAATGGCTGCCTTGACTGAAATGTGGCTCAGAATTGTTTGCTTTTTGTCTATTTTTGAAGCTTAAGATTAATGTTAGGTGTTTTAAATTAAGCGAAAATGATAACAAAAGTTTTTAGTAGTGTTTGTTATAATTTTTATATTTTCAAATGGGTAGAATAAAAATTTTACCTTGTTTGTAGCAGATACGCTGCACACGGCTAATGTGTAGACATGAATATTATATTATACACAATTAACTGGGTCAAGTATCAATATAACAACAAAGGGTGTTGAAAGATTCATAGGTGTCTACTTTAGGATGGGAATTGTTCGGATGCCATCGGTTAGATCGTATTGGGAAATCTATATGTACTATGAGGTCATTTTTAATAAATTTTACAATTTAACTTGGCTCGGAGCACTCTTTTCACAAGTGTCTTTTGGAAAGCCAAATTGAATAATTAAATTCTTTTTTTAATGTTGGGTGGCAATTTCCTTCAAGGAAATTTTCTTGTAAATAATTCCATAGGGGGGGTAATTTTCTTCAAGGAAATTTTCTTGTAAATAATTCCATATGGGTGGTAATTTCCTTCAAGGAAATTTTCTTGTAAATAATTCCATAGTGGGGGTAATTTTCTTCAAGGAAATTTTCTTGTAAATAATTCCATAGGGGGGGTAATTTTCTTCAAGGAAATTTTCTTGT
>JAUZNK010046825.1:0-16427 GCA_035046665.1 Euphysa ruthae | reverse complement strand
ATATATATGCCTTAATCTAAATGTGCGCTACAAAAACAAAGAAACTACCTCGGAAGACTAGCCCGAGGAGTCAAACATGAGGGAGATTATATGCTGAAAGCGGCTCCGACATATCCTTCAATTAACGGTTGCAAAACATCGCCAAGGACTTGGTAATGATAAACATAGTATTCCAACAACACACCGAAGAAAACCGAATGTAGAGGGTCTATGAAGTTTGCAAGAACTTCGGTGCCTACAGGTCTTCGGTGATATAACTATAATCTTTGATGCCAAGTCGCTGAAAAAATTTAGCAAGCCAATTTCACAAAAAGTCATCGGCTTCTAGTGGTACACCGAATGAGTCAATCCACTCCAATGATGATATCGCAGCACCATAATATGAGGTCCAGCAAGCTAATGACTACCGCGTAGCTCATGTGTGTAATAGTTAAAGAATGATGAGGTAGCGGTCGCGGTTCTACCCGCCTTGGAATTCGTCAACGGTGAAGACTCGCAGAAATTAAGGAAAGTATTTCGCGGCTCAATTTTCGAGCTGCGTGGTTCTTGACATACCTTGTCCTTAAAGGCGTAATAATACGATCGTTTGCCACCTCTGCAACTGACGAAACCAGATCAAAGCAAACAATTTTTGACAGGATGGACTGGTCTGTCTTCGAAACTTCCTGCAATTGAAAATTATCCTCTATGATTGAAGCTCCAATGTGCATCTTGTGATCTATAAGCCGTTAATTTAAACGCGTAAACTTTGGTGCCGGCGGCATCCAGGGTGCAAAAATACTCTCTTGTGGCAGAGGAGCCCATTAATTTATGTTCCGTTTAAGACTGGCTCGTAAACGACCTCAGGCACTTATCGGTGACCCATTCCATATCACGTGTAGATGGTGACGGACCTAATACTTGCCGAGTTATAGTTATCCATCAGATCGTTCTGCCTGCAATTTCGGCATCTTGCTTTTCAGTTTGAGCATCTGAATTGGTCAAATAGATTCGTCTCCATTTAGTGTAGCCAGTTTCTCCTATAAGGGTGCCTTAAGCAGAATTTCTCCAAACTTTCTCATTTCTCCTGGGCAAGCTCATGGGGAAGTAATTGTTCAGCTTTTGTTCCAGATCCTCTAAATTTGATTAATTAGGATACGCTTGCGTGTGTGATTTGGCAAACTCTTCTATTGCTACGTCCATTACAACAGCGAGATCACCCACCCAGAGAATACCTGCTTTTTTCAATGTATGGGTACTCATTTGAAACTTTAATGTTCACTTATACGTACAAATTACTTTCAAATGAAATTCAGGGTATTATATTTTTGCCTATTGACGCGTCCAGGGAGCTTTTTCATATTTGGACAGACATAGTGCGTTAAAACAACGTTCACTCAGAATTTTCTACTAAACCCACAATACGGCATGGAGCGAGATTACTTTGCGCTTACCGGCCGGACCAAACCAGCGTATTGAAACATATTAACCGCGTTCAAAGCACGAAGTTTTCCGGCTATAACTTAAACTGTTATTCCCGAAGAATCGATCGAGTTTTGACAAAAAATAGAAGAACATTTATATAGCAGATGACCTGAGAGGAGAGGTAGAGCAATCGAAGTATTTTGGCCACCTGATAAGGGATGGAAGTCACCAAAACATCGCTACATTCATCCTCGTATCTAATTGATGTTATGGAAGTAGAAATGCATGGCGCCAGCGTTTACAAATAGACTACATGAGTCTCTTTCGATTTCCTGCCGGCAAAACAACAGTTCACTGTTTAGATTGTTAAATGACCCCTGGTACCATAGATCTCTTTATGGAATTCAATACCGACACAACCAGTGAAAAAAATAGACTGCTCATAGTTGATCTATCTCACGTGCGTTATATCGATCCACATTTGAGATTTAAATGCAGAAAATATGTCCTCAAACCAAACTTCTTGAATCTATATTTGTTGAAATAGTCTGTCCTAAATAATCAAGAGTTATTGTTAGATGTATTTATAGGTATCACTGTATGGATATAAATGATTTCAACAACAAATAACTATCTCCCCTTCTTTTAAATTTATTATCTGAAAATAAATCTATATTACTTAGTTTACTTTAAAATTCTTCTATTACCATGCTGTATTATTAGTGAAACTTCTGAAATCTTTAACTTAAACTTTCCAAAATTTCCTTCCTTATTTCACTCTTCCTTCATGAATAACAGATCGACCTTAAACACTTATTGATAACAATTTCTAATCTCACAATTAATAGAATTTTATCTGGAAATTTAACTACATTAATCTTTAACCACTTACCTCAATTTTTCATTTGTTCCGACTTTAAGGAAACTTTTTTTTCACGTAAACAGAATATTTTCAGTAGAAATACCAACATCTACGAAAAGGGTAATTTCATATCCAATTTTCTAGAGATTAGCTGGATGATGTGCTTAATAATAAATAATAATAATATCATAGTGAAAGAGTAATTAGGTGACGGATTATGCCCTACCCGGTTTTGGAAGCTCTTCAACCGAGAAAATTGAGAAACGTTTTTTACGGCCAAATGTTCGACCTGCGCGCTTGTTGACATGGCCAGTCCAAAATTCAGTCGTAATCCAATGTCACCTTCATAATTGATGAGACCAAATCAGAGAAAACAATTTTGACAGGAAGGGCCGGTGCTTTTGTCAATTACCGGTAATTGACAAAATCCTCTATGAATGAGGCTCCGTGGTGCATATTGTGATCCACCGCCCTTCAAATCAAACGCGTAAATTTCGGTTTTCCCACATAGCTGTGTGGTCAATAAGATCACAGTCGGCATTCCAAGCATTACCGGCGATATCTAGGGTGCAAAGCTTTTCTCTTGCGACAGAGGAGACCTTCACGTTTGTTTCGTTAAAGGCTAGCTCTCAAGTAAGCGGTCAGCTGTAGAGGCTCCTTCCATATATCTTTACGTTTACACTGAGCCATGTCCATCTCTTCTTGCTGGTAGAAAAGAGTCCAGTCATAGGATATAAAGCTTTCTCTTTCGTCATTGCTCTATCAGAAAATTTTTAATAGCGGCTGTCAAGTATGCGCTCGAAAAATCTGCAGGCAGATGTGGTCCTGATAGCGGCTCCAGCCACCGCTTCTGTCGTAATCAACGCAAACTGTCTTCGCTCGTGTTAAAGACAACCGCAGTGCCATATCTTTTAATAGCGATAGTTTTTGCTGTATCATCCCCATGAACGGGAGGAACATGAGAATTACAGTCGGTGCAGCATTAAACGCTTATTCTGCTACGACAAGAGCCTGTCAAGCAACAAATCCTTTATTTCTTTTACATTTATTCTTGAAACTTGCCAGGGTGTCTGGATACCATCCTACGAGCTTAAAAACACCATTCTCGCCCCAGTTTTGGTTTTTCGATGTTAGTGTGAGTAGCATCGCTTGGTAGGATTATCGCTGCTGGAAAAGTTTGGAGATGGCTCGCCCAGGTCTATCGGTTAAATTAGGCTTCCTAAACAGACCGTGTGCAAGCAAATTTTTCAGCGCTAAATTACCGCCAGCTACGACTTGAAAATTGACCTTAAATTAGCTATCGGAGATAAAGTCGGCAACAGTTTTGAAAAGAAGATTGCTTGTGTCTAGATTACACATCATCTTTAGCTTCTGCGGGTTTCTAAGTTCTGATCAAATCAATCAGTATTGTGATACCACATAAAAACTGTCAGCTCAGGGAAATGCTTCTTTGGGTGGCTCTCTTCATGAACATATTTGGTTTCATTGTGTGTATCAAGTAAAAATTGAGCATGTTTAACAGGGATGTATATTGTCATACTAACAGAATCGGAGTTGCCACAGTGATAGGACGTTTGACTACGGAGCGAAGGGTTACGAGTTCGACTCCCTCCTCTGGCGGAAATTTATTTCCACGTTATCTCTGAGTTTCTGAGCAAAACTCATTGCGTAATGCAACGCTAGCTCAAATTGGTGGGTTGTTTGGTTGAGCGAATTTCGTAGGCGCAAATGGGCGCTCTAAGTACTCCAAGACCCACCACGTGGGCCCATCTGGAAATATTGTCCTGGCAATTTGTTGGTTCCCCACGTTCAATATAACATTCTCTCTCTCTCTCAGCCTCGTCCCTCCTCTTAGGTGCCCCTTGTAGTAAGAGTCACTAAGATATGTTATTGAGCCATTAGCAGAGCAGCATTTGCAAGTTTTTAGTTACAGGGACTGCCATACGTGTCATTCCACCCCAAAGAGTTCCAAAGAAACTTATACCTATTTGCACGTAATACCCCACCTTCTTGGTAATGGCAATGCATGGAGTGACGGCTAGTCGTATCGGTAGTAAGCTCTACTGGGACATTCATTTCGTTTCGGGAATGCCGATTTGATTACTTAAGTTATATTGGTTGAAGCCTATGCTATAGCCGTGTGTCTCTTACCTATAATTATAATTAAGAAGAGCGTGTGTTCACTTTTTGAGCTTCGTAGCCCGGTCTACTAACCCTCCAGTCGATTAAGTCACCAGGACTGGAATGGCCCAGTGGAATACTTTGCAGGAGTGTGACTTGGAAACTGCTTACGTTTGTATTCTTGATAATGCCGATATATATGAGAATGCTGTTCGCTTCCCCGGTGATGTCAACAATCTTACACTAACATGGGTTTCAGGCTCGGGTTTTGTTACTGCTGGGAAACCCAGAATCAGAAGTAAAGTCACGCATTATTGTTAGTTATTTTGATAGATTTTTTCTTCATAGCCAGAAAAACCAAGATTGTGTGACTTTTGTTTTTAAGGAGCTTATTATTTAAGTCTACTAGTGTGGACGCGGAGTCGTAGTTCCTAGCGGATAGGTGGACTTATGTTGCGTGAAGAACCAGAGGGTTTTTCTTCTTTGTAATATCATACCAAGTGTATGGTATAGTAACTCTGACTAGAAACGCCTCCCATTCCCTCGGAAACGAGAGAGTCTCAGCAAGCTCAACTGAGTGATTTCCTATGCTATATTATCCTGGTAAAACGGAGCAATAATTATTTGAGAGAGTAATGAAGGTCGGTGTCATTATTACGTATTCGTTTTATAGTCTAGTTTCTAATAAAAGCAATATAATTCACTTTTTTTCAATTTTTCGCGTGGGCTCTAAGTTACCTTGCTTGGTTTAAAATGTCCCTTGCCTTGTCATGACTTCCTTGTTCAGCATGGTCTATGGTTTTGTTTATTACGTTAATGACATTTCCTTGTTGCGGTGTTTCGTCGTCAATATCTCTCATGTCAGACGTTTTCAAAAATATTAATTCAGCGCATCAATGAAGGCTTTTTATTCGATCTTAGTGGTTCAAAAGTTAATTGAATTTTTATTGGTGGCATCGGTAGCATTCCAGGAGTCCGTAGTATTGATCCTTTAGATCTGCATGTTCGACCCCCTAATAATGGTCGAATGCTCTCGGGGAAATTTCAAAGCAGCTGCCGAAGAAATTTACCGAGCGCTTCGGCAACAGATGGAACCTGCCCTTTGAAACTTTGCGAGCACTTTACGAGATACCGGAGAGCTATCACGAGGTTTCCATCTTGGAACTTGGGCTTTTATTCTTGTCCATGGGAGACTAGTGGGTCTTACAATCCAGCATGACAGGATCACAAGAACTCTAGGCGCTTTATACACGTACAAATATAATTGGACAAATAATGTAGGCTAGGACGGTTTCATGTAGCTAAAATATTCGGCAAATATTAATGTAGGCGATGAAGTTTTTAGTTTCAGTTATATAAATAATTTGGTAAATGCTTATGTAAGCTAGGGAGAGTTTACGTACATATACAAATGGTAAGTTTACACCAGCCCCACCCACTATATATCTTACTTAATGATCAACAAATTGCACAAAATTTTATTGATGCAGCATCAAAGTGTAAATTGAGAGGAGTTGGAAAAATTTTAGTTTCTAGAATCGTCCAACGTAGGCGTCCGGAAATTGACAAAATGGTGTATTCTCCCTGTTTGTAATCCTTGTCAAACATTAGCTAGTATATTTTTAAAAACCTTATCTAAGTTAATCGATTATTATTTGAAGAAATATGATTATTTCATATTATAAGGAGAAATGAAAATGGAGTCCAGTAACTCGCACCTGACAGAGTTTGTGGGTAATTACAATCAGTTTAACCTAATAAAGGGAAAAACTTCTTTTAAATAATCTCGCGGTGTTGCATCGATATTATTCTAACAAAAAAGTCTTTATTTAAGAATTCCATTCTGAGGAGACTGGTATTAGTAATTGTCACCATCTGATCTATACAATGTTTAAAACTAAATATATAAAATTATCTCCAACTATATTAAAATACAGAAATTATAAAATTTTTGTTTTAATGGTTTTGTTTCAGAATTTAATTATTATTTTAGTAACCAAAAATTTGGATATCAATATACTCTTTATGATTATATATTTTAAAATCTTATAAATAAATACGCGCCTGTCAAAACTAAGATTTTAAGTGGTAATAACAATCCATTTGTCAGCAAGAATATTCGTAAGGAGCTCATGAAAAGAGCACGCTTAAAAAAACATTGTAAATAAATCTCGAAAACTAGAAAATATACAGGCTTTTAAGGCACAAAGAAATTTTATCTTTAACCTTGTTCGAAGAGAGAAGAAATATTTCTTTAGTAGAGTTGTCATTAAGGGTGGAATAAAGTTTTTCTGGTCAGCATGTAAGGCATTGTTGTCTAGTAAGCCTTTAAATACTAAAGAAAAGATTATTCTCTCGGAAAATAAAAGTCTTATTTCTGATAATAAACTTCTTGTAGATATATTTAATAGTTATTTTGTCCAAATCACAGTTTCGTTAAATATCCAACCATGGATACCACTTTATGATAGTGTCTCAAAAAGGCCTCTACATCCCATTTCTGATTTTTCTTCTCATCCTAGTATTAGTTCAATCAGAGAAAAAATACCGTTTACAAATACTTTTGTATTTTTATTTCAAGCAGGTGGAAGCTAATGAAGTTTATAATATCATCATAAACTTGAAAAAGGTTAGTGACGACTTTCAACTTAATGTTCTAAAATCGTTGGCTTTTTATCATTGCTTCTCCATAACTGATTGCATTAATACTTCGATAAAGTACTGTTATTTTCCAGATGAACTTAAATTGGAAAATACAACTCCTGTTCACAAAAAAGAGAATACTTTAGACAAAGAAAACTACCACCCTGTTAATATAATACCTACAGTGTTTAAAGTCTTTGAAAAGTGATTTTCATACAATTTACTCGTTTTTTCAGTGATAAAATTTCCCCTCTCTTAGGTGGTTTTTGCAAAGGATTTTCAACTCAACATGTTTTGTTTAGTTTAATTCTGAAGCGGCCGCTCTTCATACAAAAAGATTAATTCGGATAACTCTTATGGATTTGCCGAATGCATACGATTGTATCCCTCATGACTGGCTTTTAGCACAACGTGCAGCATACGGTTTCTCAATTAAAAGTTTGCGTTTCATAACAAGCTATTTCTTTTCAAGGAAACAAAGGGTTAAGTTGGGTTCCTCTTTTAGTAAGTAATTGTATATAATTTTAGGTTTGCTCCAACCCTCCATACTTGTGCCTTTTTAAATATTTTAATAAATGGTATTTTCTTTTTTTGTTTTGAATTGTGATATTTGTAACTTTGCAGATGATAATACACACTATATGCGTGTGATATTTCTGTTGAATATGTGTTATCCCGTCTGTACAAGGATTAAAATTCAGATTAAAATATTGTTTCAAATCAAATTCTGTGGCATTAAATCCTGCAAAGTTTCAAGTAATGTTTTTAAGCGTGAAAATTCTTCCCAGCAGTTTTATTTTATAAGAAAATTTGTGTTAAAAAAAAAGTTTTTAGTGTTATTATAGATTTTAAATTAAAATTTAAAATAAACTCAGTTGATTAGACTAAAAAGAAACTTGGATATCATTCAGACAAGGATCTCGTGCAGAGCTATCTTTTAAGTTATTTTTTTGTATTGTCCATTAATTTGGATGTTTTGTAAGAAAACTGACTATAATGTGATCCATAGCGTTCAAAAGAGAGCACTTATAACTGTTCGTCAAGACTTTACCCTAAGTTTTGATGAACTGATCGGTGCACGGTCAGTTGTTCACCCGACAGTTGCTCACCGTCATTTGCTCACCCCTAACAGACTTTTGCTCACCGACAGTTGCTCACTTGATATTTTCTCACCTCTCAAATATTAACTTCGACAATTGCTCATCCGACATTTGCTCACCAATCATTTGCATTGGTTTTGTACACAATCAATTGGTTTTGAAAAGACTTTTGTAACAAACAATTTTAAAAAAAAACAAGTTTTTATATTGATTTCATATTGGTCTTCGCTAGTAGCTGAAAAACGAGTTTGCGAACTGCGATATGCGATATACTTAAACCTAAATAATCTCAAAACAGCTTTTTCTTAAAATTTCTTATATATTATTGAAAAATGGCTTTAAACTATTTAATTTAATTTTTTTGTTTTTATATATTTTGACATTATAGAAAAATGTTGTAAAACAAGAAATAACATTTAATAATCTCAACGGTGGAGGTTTATTTCGAAGTGAATGAAATGTTAACAATTAACTCAATCGGCAAAGGCACGAGTATTAGAGAAATGAGAATGGTTGTGCAGAATGGGTTAGTTAATGTAATGTTTACTATAGATTAAATGAAAAAATGATTTTTTAAATTTCATTTTGTTTTTTCAATGTTATTTTTGAAAAATGTTGAAAAGGCTGTGATTTTTTTAAAAAATAATTTATGATTTGAATATCTTTTTTCTTTTTAGATGTGACTTTTTATTATTCTACTCATGTTTGTTGTGCAGCTGGAACTTAGTTTTGTTGTATTTCGGTTAAAAATTTTATGTAGCTAACACAAAATATAAAAGTTTGTCCAACCAAAAATGGCAAAAACTGCGCATTACATTTTTATAGTACTACTATAATATATATAATTTCATTTCCTTTTCCATTTTGGTATAATCAATCTATTTTAGTTTTTATTGAAATGGAAATAATAAAAAGCTTAAGAGGTGGAGATATGCTTATCTACGAAGAATTTGCTTACGTCAAAAAGAAAATCAAAAACGACGCGATTCGCTGGGTTTGTAGATTATGACGTTCTCAAAACTGCAAAGGTGCTATAACGACAACAGATAAAATTCCAGTGGCAAAACCTAGGAACTTCATAGTCCACAACCACGTTGTTTCAAAGGCAAAAATTGAAGCATTTAAATGCCGTAATGAATTGAAAAAAATAGCGCGTTGCAATTCTTCTGCTGGTACAGCAGGAATGGTTGCTACGACACTAGAGCCTCTATCTCCTGAAGCCTTGCAAGAGGTAGGAACAATAGAAGCATTGAAACGTGACGTACATCGCTAGAAAGCAAAACACCAACGTTCTGAACCAGTGAGGCTAGCTGGAATTAATTTTCTTCCACCATGGTCTACTAATGGTGATAACCATCAAACTTCATTTCTCTTTCAAGATTCAGGACCTGAAGATCCCCAAAGAATGTGGTTTTTTGCCACAGAAGAGTGTTTGCATCATCATGAGGCTTCACAGGATTGGTATATGGATGAAAATTTTAAACAGGCTCCAAATCTTTTCATGCAGTTGTATGTAATTCGAGCAAAGTTAGATCATGGTGCAATTTCATGTGCCTATGCTTTGCTTTGTGGAAAAATAGAAATTATTTACCGGGGAATGTCTGCAGCAATTATTCAGCAGTGTCAATTTTTAGGACTTGCACTGCGTCTTTCTTCAGTCATGGTTGATTTTGAAATGGCTATGCATAATTGCCTCTGTCGCACATTCGGACCACGCCTTTTCATTAATGGTTGCTTTTACCATCTTTGTCAGAGTACTTGGCGACACATACAGCAACTAGGGTTGACAGAAATTTATGAAGGAAGTGAAGAAGTAAAAAAAATCGTTGGACTAACATTTCTTCCACTTAATCAAATGCAGACTGGAGTTTTGATTATTCGTAATTATATGCAACAAGTGAACCAAGCATTACAACTCCTATTGGATTACTTTTTATAAACATACTTTGGCGTTTGGATAATTAACGACATTAATCATTTTCCTTGCCTCATTGTTCCCTCCACCTTCCTGAAATGTTTATCAGATAATTCTTAATAGTGGTTCAAGAACGAACAACATTTGCGAAGGATGGAGCAATTTTTTCAGATTTCTAATGGGTCAACATAATCCCCCATTTTACAAATTCGTTGAAGCATTGCAAAAAGACGATCCTCTTGTACGCACCCGCCTGACACAGAGTCGAGACGGCGTACGTTTTCGACGACCAACTAAGCAAAAGTGCGTTTTTTTACAACGTAAACTCCAACAGATTGCGCGTGACTACCAGCAAGGTAGATACGTTGACCGTTTTGATCTATATCTGGAACGGGTTTCTAATGTAATTTGATTCTGACTATGACTGCATATAGATATCAAGTTTTAACAATCAATTGAGTTATTTATTTCTCGGCTTTCCATTTTATTTTAATTACCTATGCTGTGTTTGTATTCTAGTAGATGACATGGCAAACTTCATATAAAAAAATATTTTAAAATAAGTTATAGAGTATGCATACATATAGACATGAAAAAAAAAATGGTGTTCAAATATCGTGGTGAGTAACTTTCTGGTGGGCAATTGTCGGTGAGCCACTGTCGAGTTGGGTAACTCTCATATGAGCAAGTTTCGGGTGAGAAACTGTCAGGGTGAAACATATAAGTTAAATCCGGAGTTAATGCGGGAAAATTTTGAGATTAAAGAAATTCCTTAATCTTTGCGCACTGGTAGTGCATTAAAGCTATGACCAGCAAAGAAGTCTTCTCACGGAAAAAACTCTTTGCTGTTTAAGGCATGTTTAATCTGGAGCAGCCTACCAAATTCTTTTAAAAGTAGTATTTCATTGTCCCACTTTAAAAAGCATATTCTCTGTTCGAACCTACTTTCATGTTCGTGCTATATATGTCGCTAAGTATTTATTAGTTTATATGTATTAAAATATAAAAATTTGTTGGTGTAGATTGGTGTTTATTATTCTGTATTGTTTATGTATAAACCAACGTTAAATAAAGATATGAAAGAATGAATAAAAAAAGCCACATGGAAACTTTAGGAGTTTAGTTTCAGAATATTTTATATAAGTTGGTTATAAATAAGACGTTCTAAAGACCATTGAAAGTGCTGGAAGCAGACTAATGAGTCTATATTTTTTCTATTTGTTGTGCTGCTTTTCTTATGCATAGGGAAAATGTCAACCCACGTAAGTTTTTTGGGAAAATCCCCGTTTTTAAACATTTGCTAAAGCATTTGGCTAAAGTTGGATAAATTGATGACAATTCCCTGTTAACCATTTGTAAAATAGTAACCGCGATGTTACCACTTGTCTTCTTAAGACATTTTAGCTTAGCTATTTTTCTAAAAACCTCGTGTAAACTTATTTTTCTGTAGGAGAATATATAAAAAGATAATAGATGTAAAAGATAAAACTTGATTAATGTCGCACTGGTTTATCGCAACTATTATTTGTTTCTACTGTTAGTTGGTTTTCTACCCATTCAATTTTTTTATTTTTATTTGAAAAATTCTATTTAACCATACAATCTTTGATTTCTCTTCATGAAAGAAAATAAATTGGGTTATCGTCTTTTTATGCTCATTTTTGTTATTTACCACCTCTCTAGAAAATTTTCACGTGACTCAATAAAATTTTGACAAAGTATTTATGATACCTTACTGTGGTAAAAATTTCATGGCTGTAGCTCACTACAAGGAAATTTTAAACATTAGGTAATACAGAATATATGAAAAATCTTAGAGAGCTTGGAAATCAACCTCGATAGACCGGTCACTGCAGCTAATCGACCGCTTAATTTTTACTTCTAATTGAGTGCCACGGTCAAAAAAAATGTCCAAAATTTTTGGTTTGGTGTGTAGTGTTAAACACAATCAGGTTAGGTAGGGTATCAGGTAGTTAAATAAGGTAAGCAATGAAAAATAAACGGTCGAAAACAGATTAGTAGTGTATGCAGCAACGTAATTTATTACTAATGGCATATATCTTATGAGTTTAGACAAAGCTATAACATGCAAATTTAATTCACGATATCTTATTATAAAGTAAAGTAAATGGTGCATGGTTTACATGCAAATTCAAACTTATATTATTTTTTCCTTACTGCTCAAATCGCTAACCGCCAGACACACAACAATATTGCTATGCAACGGATATTATACTAAAAGTGAATGAATCTGCTGTAAGTAAAATGATTAATAACCTGCTAAAAGTCGAATCGAACAAAGCATATGTTATTCGAATGAAACTTTTCAATTAGCTATTGATTGATAGATATCTGTTTAAAGAGCATGTCGTTCAAAAATTATTTCTAAAAATAAATATTATTTTAAAGGATTTAATTTCAACTATATCCATTTTTTTTTTTTTTTTTTTTACGTCAATGGTGTAATATATATAGTATAGTGACTGTGAATTTTTTCAATTTGATAAAGGTTTTCGTTAGATTAAAAAAACATTTTTCTTAAAAGAATTTATTGCTCTAAGAATAATTTTTACAAATAAGAAACTAAAAGTTTATATAGAGTTAGATTACATTTCTTAGATTATCGACAACATGGCTGCCAAAAGCGAGCAAAACTACGAAACTAAAGGAGAAATTAAGCAACCACCTCTTAAAAGATTTTTTAACAAATGTGAAAACCTATTCGTAAAGAACGCATTACCAATATTTTTAGTAACAGGTGTTGTTATTGGAGCATGTATACCGCAAATAGGCCTCGCTATAAACCACCCAGTCACAAGTTACATTTGCTTAATCATCATGTTCCTAAAAAGTGGTTTATATCTTCCGACAGACTCGTTGAAGGATGCTCTCAAAGCTTACAAAGCCTGGATTTGGGGTATAATTAGTATTCTTGCAGTGACATGTATTATTGGTGGGCAGTTAACAATGCTTGTATCATTTCAAGATAGTACAGCAAATAATGATAATAACTCCACAACACCGTTAGACACTAGAGATTCTTTTAAGACTGGATTTATGGTATATTTTTGTTCTCCAAGTACTGTTGCGAGTGGCGTCATAATGGTATGCTTTTTGGATTTTTTGTTAATAAATTGTGTACATAATTTGTTAGTCTATAAACAAATAATTTGTTTATGATATCAAAATTATTATGTTAATATTATGATATTAATATGCATTTTTATATCTGTAGTAATATTCTTAAGTATAAGTAATAATGCTGAGGTTTATTGCCATTTTCAAGTTACACGTGGTAAAAGTTCAAAACAATTTAATATGAAAGTGTTCGACTCCTCTTTGTTCAATAGAACTCTTTATTGACAATATATTATGGCTATAAAGCGTTTTCGCTGTTAAGCATACCTTTATGTTATGCAGCTACCAAAAAATATACTTATCCAAAACAACTCCTGTAATCCACTTTTACCCCATACTTTTATTACCTTCTAATTCCTCTATTGGAAAATAAAAGGTGCCAAAGTGTTGATTTTTCTTGAAAAGATTATTTCCATTTTTAGGAATTTTTGATCAAATATTATTTTAATGACCTATATCATATTATTACTCAACAAATTAATCCTACGGTGAGAATATGGCATCAAAAACCTGTCTACAGCGGTGTAAACTCTTACATGACTTCAAACTCCCATTCTTTAAAACCCTGAGACGATTGACATCAAGACGTTATGCTTTCCCACTTTTGATTTCAATCTTGTCAGTAACGAGGCAAGTTACCTCAAAGTGGTGGTTGAATCTTTGACAGAAAAGAATAAGATATGCACATTAATTTTTGATGAGGTATACGTCAAGAAATTTCTGTCATACCATAGAGACTTGGTGTTTGGAAAAGCAGCTAATAATCCAAATGAACTGGTTGAATGCAGAATTTATGAAAGAACAAATTCTTCAGAAATTACAGACAATGAAGAATGCGGCAGCAGATATAAAGGTGTTAGTATGTGACAACAATCAGATTAGTCAGAAATTTGACAGAGATTTGCAGTCTATTGAAAACAAACCTTGACTCACAACTGACGGTATGTTTCTTTTTTTGATTTTGTACACTTGCATAAAGGTATAAGAAACAATTGCATAACCAAAAAAATAAAAGAATTGAAATTTTATGATGAAATTAACACTCCAGGCATCGCAAAATGGGTACATTTGGATCTTCTTCAAAATGCCTAATCTGGAAGTATCCTGAAGCTGTCAAAACTTAAAGTATCAGTTTATCCAAAAATCAATGAGACAATAATTTTCGATGTAGCTCAAAGTTTTTTTCAAAATTAGTATTGTCTAGGGTCACTTCGTGGGAGCCAGACACAATGACCCAAGAGAAATTGTTATGCTTGACTCCATTGATTAGTCTTTAAATTTTCTCCGCAGCTTCTAGGAAATTGCTTTGAAGTTTAAAAAGATTACTAAAGGACGAATACGGGAGTTGACAAGTGACACTGCTAAGACTTTTCATCATCCTGCAGTAGGATAGTTGGCTTGTGTAAATATCTTCTTCAAACATCAAATGAGTGTGTTTGTATTTTAGACTTCAGCTCCGACCATATTAAGAACGAATTTTCTAGGCTTCGACAGGGATCAGGAGAAACGTATTTTATTACGGGGCAGCCAATCCTCGAAAAATTTGGAACAAACAAAGTTCAACTCTTTGCCCTTTGCATCATTTATTCTTAATATGAATGAAAAAAATAACTTGACAGGATAAATGTGCCCACAATATATCTACAAATTATCCGAGGAAGAAATCTCTGTATTTGATACCCTTGAGGTGTCTAAGAAATCATTGACAAAACCAACCAAGATGGAACTTTTCTATGTTGCCGGTTATATCATAAGGAAAGATCCCACTCTTTCTGAAGGTCACAACTGATGATACTTCTACTGCAATGAATTTGGAGGTTTTAAATCATCCGTGGATAGAGGTCAACTTAATCTGCCTACTGATAAAGAAATTTGGTGGTGATTTTTCTGTACACTAATGTTCAATTTGTTCAAAATTAGTGTAAGCACTTTTAGTTTGGAATAAAAACCACCAATCCTGGATCCAGCCAAACATTCTTCTCAAAAATTGTTTCTTTTTCAATAATAAATAAGTCATATTTTATGTAAAATATAAAATTTGGAAAATGAGGATATCAAAGCGGGAAATATCGCCACTTTTGACATATAAAAAATTGCGTTTCCGGCCGATGGGTCTCCAGGAGCCCTCCTCAGGTTATATAATGTTTGGATTTTTCAATTGAAATTTGGTAAGAAGGTAGTACTCATGAATATTTCACAGAATATTGAGAAAAAATCCATAATGTCTGCCAAAATTTGCTGACGTTAGCGAAATATGTGAAATTTTGAGGGTAAACAAGTCAACTTACAAATATTAAAACAAGAAATATAGCCATTTTTTACAAAGCAAAATTCACTGAAACCTCGAAACATTGCGATAGCCAATCAATTTAAAAAATCGAAATGGCTTGCGGTAATTCATTGTAATTTTTTTAAAATCCACTAATGCTAATATTTGAATTCAAAATGGCTGCCAAAATTCAGGAGCGAAGAAAAAATATGGCGGCAAATGATGCAAAACATTAACATCTACAAATCCCAAAATCCCACATTAACATTAACAAATCCCAAAATATCAGCAATGTTTGGCAATAACAAACTAAACGGCTGGAAGAGTACGAGTCTCCAAATTTTTGACACAATGTCTTATTTTTAGGAAGTTACTCCTTGGTAGATAAAACTGTGTAATTATTCATGAAAAACAAAATTTATAAAATTGGAAAGTGATCCGAAAAAATTGCAAGGCGAGTTCTCGCTCACTCAAAACCATTGTTATTCAAAATACCAAAGGTAGATTTCGTATCCATCAATTTTAAACAGTTTCCAAGTTATCGCGAAAAGATTTGGATGGGTGGGTGGTCGGGATAGGGTTAATCAAATTCTCATACAAGATGTCATTATCTAAAATGTATTTGTTATGTATATTCCGAAGCGAGCTATCTTTGTAAAAACCATCAGCTACCTATTTGCAAGATTCTTTGGTAAAAAAATAACATCTGGCGGTTTTTATACTTCCTGGCAAAAGAGGGTTTTGCTACGAAGTATAAAAACCGCCAGTATTCATAATAACTAAATTTTTTCTTACTAAACTTTATTTGTAGGTATCTCAGTTGAAAGGTAATTATGCTTTAGCTGTCTTACTCACTGTAGTTGCAAATATTGTTGGTATATTTACAAAACCTCTTCTCCTTAAATGGATGTTATCCGCTGATGCAAATATAGAACTGGACGTAGTTCCGATACTCATAAACTTGCTTCTGACATT
>JAUZNK010046814.1:0-16430 GCA_035046665.1 Euphysa ruthae | reverse complement strand
CATATATATATATATATATATATATATATATATATATGTATGATTTTAAATACAAATAAATACTGAAGCTTTATCAAGGGAAATCGATCTTTAAACTGGCCAATAAAGTTTTTGGTGATTTCTCAAGTCCTCATGTTATAAAACTAGTCAAATTTCAAACCCCTATTTTTATAGTATAGGAATCGTGTTATTTGAGCAGTTAAAAAAAAATAAACAACAATTTAAAGCGTGGTTTTATGATAAATTAATTAAACAATGGTATGAAACAAATTATTTAAAATCCTGGATCAATATCAATTTTTTGAAACCTTTGCAATTTTAGAGGAGACCTATTTTATCATTTTCTGGTTTGATTACAGATCTCAGGATATTGGTCAATTATAGTTAACCACCTCCAAAACATGTAAAGAAATTGAATGAGTTATCATTCAATGTCTAATTTAGTATGCCATATTTAAAAAAATATAATCTTGAACGAATTAAATAGTACATGAATATAGTTTTTTTACATTGTGCTTTGTATCATGGTTATTCTATGGTAAACAAAGAATTTGTTTACAGAAAACTAATTTTTGTATATTTTATGGATTGAAAATGAATATTTTAACCCACCTAGGATGTGAACCTGGCTTTTTCCATATGTGGTATACTACTATTAATTTTATACTATTATTAATTTTTATTATAGGTTTTAATCTATTAGAGGCTTAAACTTTTATTAAATCCTTCTCACTCAAGTGGTAAAATAGATATTGTTTCAAGGTCTCGTCGCATCCGTGCTCGTGTCAAATATCGAGAAGTTTAAAATATATTACAAAATTATTCCTTGGATTCATCTGAAATAATAAATATACAAGTATTGTATATCTTCTTATGGCCTTATCTTGTTATCAGCAGATTTTTTTCAGATTTATGAAAAGAAATATTACATTAGCTACGCAGACAAATAAAAAAATTTTCGCTGTAACTTTTATTTTGTTCTCATTGCTTTCTTATAGAATTCATTAGAAATTTGTTGGAACTTATTAAAGTATAAATGGCATAACTTGGCCTGTTTTGCACCTGTTGAAATTTTTTGAAATTAGTCCTGAAACAAAATGGATTATTTTTGTTCTAAAATTTAGGTTCTTTGAAAATTTTTTTGAAAATTTTGAACATTGCAGGAAGTTAGTAAAATATAGATAGAATCATTTGAAATCAATTTTTCCATTGACAAATATGTCCAAACAAGCTTCTTTTTTTTTTGAATCTAAAAATCAAGTTAATTTCTCGGTTATAAATTATGTCTAAACTTTGTATGAAGTTTGTAAACGTTTGATTGATTTTCGCACTTGTGGCAAAAAAATCTCAAATTACCATGATATGATATGGTACTGAATATGCACCCATTTTCCCTAAATATACGCCATTTTTCTTGAATGCATACCCATTTTCCCTGAATATATACCATTTACCTTGAATATATACCATTTTACCTGAATATATGCCATTTTACCTCAATATATGCCATTTTACCTGAATATATGCCATTTTACCTGAATATATACCATTTTCCCTGAATATATAGCATTTTCCCTTAATATACGCCATTTTTCTTGAATGCATACCCATTTTCCCTGAATATATACCATTTTCCTTGAATATATACCATTTTCCTTGAATATATACCATTTTATGTGAATATATACCATTTTCCTTTAATATATACCATTTTATGTGAATATATGCCGTTTTTCCTGAATATATATCCAATTTCCTTGAATGTATAGTGATTATATAAATTGAGCAAATTATTTTTTCAATGTCTTCCAAATTAAAGTATCAAAATACAAGAAAATGTAGGATAAAGTTTTGAGTAGGTAAACATATAGAAATGTATGTGGATTCAACAAAGTTTATATAGAATTAATTGTTGATAAGGTTTTTATCAAAATGTTAAAATATCCAGCGCGTATACTTATAAGATATCTTTACTATGCCTTTACAAGGAAGTTTTGTAACAGAAATTTTAACAATTCTGAAAATCCATTCTGTAAGGATATGATTTTTATTGTGCGTTTAGAAAATCACCAAAAAACGTTTTAAATTTGTTTCAATTTTAGTTACGTTTGTTAAGAATTTAAAAAAACATGGATTTAAGATTTATTTATTAATTATTAACTATTTTCTTATGAACTCATCTAAAAATTAATTTGATAATATTTATCCTAATATTTAGAATATGATATTTAGAAAAAATAATATTTAGAAGATATAAATATTTAGAATGATTTCAACATTTATATATATATATATATATATTTTGGTATAGTTGTTTTTGGGGAATAAATTTATATAATAAAGAATAAAAGTTTGCTGACAATGCAATTGGTCAAAACATATATTAATATCTCTATAAACATACTAATATTTCTGTTTTTATTAAGATCATGAGCCGATAAAGGTTGAAAAAGAAATGACTGAGTGTCGTGAAAGGTTTGAGAACATTGTTACCAAACTTGAGGAAAGATCTAGCTTATTGGATGCCGCTTTGAACCTTTCAGAAAGTTACCAAGAACTTTACAGTGAGGTTCTTGTTTGGATAGATATACAAGAAGACCGTGTGAAACATTGGGAAACTTTTGATCAAAAGTTAGAGGTGGTATGGACATTATATCAGGAACTTCAAGTAAGTTTTAGTAGCATTTTTTGTGAAATGTCAGTATAAATATTAATATTTAAAACAAAATATTTAAATTAATATAATTAAACATTTGTTAGAAGTTGGTAAGACCTCGAAGACTTAATTAGACATTCAATAAAACCTTTGCAAGAATCTTTCGTGGGATTTTGGGTGTAGAAAGTGGTGCAGAAATTTGTATACAGATTTTGAAATACTAATATAATAGACTATAAATACAAAGATTGGTGTAAACAATTATTTAGTTATAATTTAAAATTTGTTAAAATTATAGTTAAAATTAATTGTTCTGTATAGAATATCCGATAGAATATCAATTGAATAGATCCCTGCTACTTGAATTATTTTGACACTGCCTTGATTTTGTTTTTAATGTTACTAACAATTTATGTTTTTGTATTTTAAAGGTTCTAATATAATTAAACGGTTGGTCTCGCAGTTTCATCTTGAACGACTTGTATTAGCTGTTTTTCATTGTACTTGTATAGATATCTGCTGTTGTAAACTCTTGTAAAATTTAAAAATTCACTCGCTTCACTCAGTGATTAACGTTGCTAAAAGGGTGGGTGGGTTTTCTTATTTAAAATTTTCTTCTTGGAATTTCTTGCAAAAATAGATTTTTTACAGGTCTTGTCTTCTTCTTTTTTTATTTTTTTTTGCTGCTATAATTTTTTTAGTTGATAAAACAAGAAGCTAGAACACATCAATGACTATTACACAAATTTTACATACTTTTCCTAGTTTTTCTCTTGGCAATAAACTAGGGAAAGTTGATTTGTTTAATAATAATAATATTGCGGGAAATGGAAAATTCACTCTTTTAGGGGATGTTTATTAACTTATGTGCCAATTTTTCTAGTGAGTGGTCCTGAAATATAAGGACCCAGTACTTACAGATTTTAAAATAGCTTGGGCTTAAGGGGGCATTCAGCTGTAAAGATATTCTCCAACTCTTCATAAAATGATTTAAGCTACACATTTATACGCTTTTGTATGCTTTTGGAGTACCCCCATCCCCCACTGACCCTCAGAGCATACATACTTTTTTAATGGCCTCATAATGACTCATTATTTATCATTTTTCAGCCGATTCTTTTAGCTACATTTTTTTTATTAAGAGCTTCCATCGGGACCTAAGAAATGGTTCTATGACAATAAAGCAAACTTTAACATACGGTGCTGAGTTAACAGAAGGAAAAGAATTAAACATCGAAGCTGCTTTGATTAAAAAACAGTGTGAAGAGTTATCTGCGCGTTGGAAGTTTTTGAATGAAGCAACCGAAAAAAGACAAAGAGATTTAGAAGAAGTTCTTAATGTTTGTTTTGATGAAGAAGTCAACAATATTGTTAGTTGGGTTCAAAGAAAACATAAAGAAGTTAAAAAAATTGATAAAAAAAAGGAGATACCAGAAAAATTAGATTCCTATATTGAGGTGCATTATGTATTTTTGTATTTTAATTGATGATTTTTTGCAGGATGGTGAAAAAAATCAAAAATCACCTCTTTGCAAAACATTCACTGCAGACAATTTGTTTTTTGAAAATTTATGAAGTTGAGACTTCAAGCCTGGAATGGAGTCAATTTCTGACAATTTCTAGAGAATGATTTCTTATAGTAAAAAATGATATCAATTATTTTTATGATCATGTTGTCTAAGAACTAATTCTGTATTCAATTTTTGATTCCGAAAAAAAAAAAAAAATTTTATTTTAATATATTTGATTTCCTACAATGTTCTATCAAGAAATATTTAAAGACATAGTTTGATAAATCACTTATTGTTTTGGTCTCACCCCAGTAATTTTTGGAAACTTGTTGTTTCCTTTTCTAGAGCCTTCATCACTAGATTTTTAGCCTGTACCCATTTAAAAATCAATTCAAAATAATTTTGTTGAATAGATATCAATTTTTCTAGCTAAGTTAATTAATTGGTATGCCTCTTTTGTTTAAATCATATTCATTAAACAAACGTTCTTCAATATATTATATTATTATTAATATATATATATAATATATATATATATATGATAAATGTTTTTTTCTCACCAATATATTTTATTTTTAAGTTGGGTTGAAAATGATCACAAGAAGTTATATAGTGATAAATGAATAGTTTATTTTCCAGGTATTCTTCAAGAAACAAAATAGGTAAACTTATTTTATGTTATGAAGTTTGCAAACATACTTTTCCCTAATTATATATATATATATATATATTTAGGAGTTAATCTTTGAAATTGAACATTTTGAATATATTGTTCTAATAATTCACCGCTCAGCAAACAAACTAATGGAGCTGGATTCTACCACTACCCTCATATACCAAAAGCTGGCAGAGCTTGATGATGAATGGCTTAATTTGAGTTTAGCTTATACCACTTCACCACTGTTAAAAGAAAGTATATTTCTACGTTTACCACAGCAAATTGAATTCGAGACTAGAGAAACTGAGGTAGGTTGTCAAGTTAGTTGTACTAGTACACTGAAAGTTTAATTCCAATTGGTATGATATTTGCGTTTTATTGGACTGCCAGCAATGCTCCAGGACCCGAAATATGGTCATTTTTAGATTTGAAAACAACATTTCTGTTTAAAGTTGAAGAAATGTAGAGGATATCTTTTGACTTACATTTGTCAAGTTTGATTGAAAAATGTCATTTTTCAATATTTTTTAAGACATTTTCATTTTAGATTTTGCTGTTTTATTTTTAAAACTATTCATAATTATATTTGTATTTTGGCCATATTGAAAATATTATTGTGCCCAGTCCCCAGGACCTGAAACAAGTTATTTTAGACCTAAAAACAATGTTTTTGAAATTTCATCGGAACTCGTTCATTGTTTTTTTTTAATTTTGTGTGAAGATAAAGGGAAATAGAGAACTGTTTTTACTTCACATCACCAAAAATTTTGGTTCCCAGATCTGGACCGCTGAACAAGGTAATTTTAGGCTTAAAAAAATAAGATTTTTGGACTTGAAAATTACTTTGGGGATTTCTCCAATGTGTTAAGAGAGGTATGGTGTCATTTTAACTTGTATGAAATCTAAAGTTTAAACTGGTAATGACTGAAAAACCTTTTTAAAAAGCATTATTTCACTTCAGATTGCCAATACATCCATATTCTTTAAAATTAATCAAAGAATTAACTCAAAAACCTTTTGAAAAAGTTTTATTTCTGTAAAGATGGTCAGTACATTGATATTAAGTAAGTTAGGTTTAAGATTTGTTAAGAATATCTGGTCACCTCATATTTTTAATACAACTTAAAAAATAAGTCCATGGTTGTAACGTAAAGTTAGTTATCATAAAAGTTTTGACATGCTTAATTAATAGTTGCAACCTTCAAGCCTTTAATTATTTGTAGCTAACCCAGTGGACTGAAGATCAAATTTTGAGCAACAGAAAAAAAAAATCATCTCTATAATAATACCTTTAAGTTCCTTATTTTTACAATTATTTTACGGATTTCCTATAGTATTTTGCACATTTTTAAATCGAGCATTTTCAATGGTCGCAGCTATGCCAACCACCATCAAAAACAACAAAAAACAACTTGACTGACCAATAAAACAACATTCGGAACGATATCGATATTTTAAAGATTTTCATTGGTGTTTTTAAAAAATAATATTGGTTTTGATTGACGTTTTAAAAAAATGGGCAAATAGAACTATATTGTATCATAATAGTTTTTTTTTTAAATATATTTGCAGCCCTCTGAATTTATGGCAACATTCAGCAATCTTGTTGCAAATGCCACCTAACTTAAATTGGGCAGCGGCAAAATTTTTCCGCATGTGTTTCTTTTCTTGATTCTTGTTCTAAAAAATAGAAATGTGAATTGGTTGACCATTTTAAAAGTTGTTACTGTGTTCCTGGTAGCCGAATGTTCACTATATTTTTATCATAAATACAACTAGCCTGGTTGTATATATTGCCTGGATTTTATGGAAGCTTATGTTAATAAATTCCTACAGCTAATTCAGGTCTCTTTGGGAATTAAATTAGGGCGCTTTATAAGAAGAACTTTCTGAATTGGTGAGATGCTCAAATTGAGCACTATTTTTTTTTTGTTTTTTTTCTTTTAATAAAATTTTCAACACAGCATTGTGTGTGTTTAACTGATTCAGGGGGCGAATTAAGGGATTGCTAATCGTATTATGCAACCAATATCGTTATTGCAAAATGAATAAACAATTTATGTTGTCTTGTATTTCGTTTCTTAGCAACTACTAAGTTTTGTTTAATTCAATTTAACCTAACCGTTAATTATTCATGACTACCAGTCCTGTTAAAACCACAAAAACTTCATCATAATCACTTTGTTATTTTTATATCGAACAACCATTCTCTCTACTCGATAAAATTTTTAAATAATAAACAATTTTTAGCAACAATTTTTAACCGAAGCATTTCCCCCTGAATTAGTTTGAAAGACTATTTGTTTTGGTGTTTTACAATAACCGAATCCTCAAAATTTCTTTTTACTTTTTTTAAGATATATTTTTAAATGCACCAATTAGCCAAATCTTGGCAGGTATAAAGTTAACCATATGTTGTCAAGGGGGTCTAGCTCAAATGGTAGAGCGCTCGCTTAGCATGCGATTATTCTATTTGCATTTTTAACGTGGGGCCAACAAACATTATTTGAGCTAGTTTATTACAGAAGGCGCATGGGTTCTGGTGTACTTAGAGCTCCTATTTGAGTTTACGGTAAAGGAAATCATTTGTTCCGAGGTGGTTTCGAACCCAAAGCTCTAAGATTCGGAGAGGTGCCCCAATCAATGCCCCAGTCCTCCAAATTTCTTTTTACTTCTTAAGATTAATTTTTAAATGCTATATTCACCAATTAGTCAAATTTTGACGGGTATGCAGCCAGTTTTATGTA
The DNA here is from genome assembly GCA_035046665.1 of Euphysa ruthae. Taxonomy (NCBI): domain Eukaryota; kingdom Metazoa; phylum Cnidaria; class Hydrozoa; order Anthoathecata; family Corymorphidae; genus Euphysa; species Euphysa ruthae. The sequence continues at coordinate 8,858 of JAUZNK010046814.1, read as the reverse complement.
ATAGTTGTTTGACCATAGTCTTGGTAATTTTAGAGATTGGAATCATTGAAAGTCGACAGAGAAAACAAAGAAGAGTTATTTAAACCTATGGTTTCAGAGAGTTCCACAAATTTATCATTTGCAGCACCCGATCAAGAAGCTTTTGTGAATAGACCTTTCTCTTTAAATCTCCAAGCACCTGTTGGAAAGGACTTGAGCAGTCTTGGTTTCTATACATCACCTGTCATGAGTCCTTCTGGGAATAATATTTATACTTCACCAGTTAGTCCATTGGGATTAATTAGCCTTTCTACACCAGGTAAAGCATTTGGTGGTAGTTCGAGACCAAGTAGCCCAACAGGCTCAAATGGATTCAGAACACCTAAGAAAAGCTACATTAGTCGATCAAGACCAACAAGCCCTACTGGATATAGAACACCAAACAAGACAGGATACTATAATAAATCGAGGCCAACCAGTCCTTCTGAGTTTTTTTTATCTCCTCCAAGTCGTGTCTATCATAGACGTTCCGCTCCTACTAGTCCTACTGGGTTAAGTGGGTGGAGAAGTATCAGAAGTTCACAAACCTTTGACAACATAAGCATGCATTCTAATCCTTTTCAATTTCAAAGGCGTTCAACAACTCCAGTTAAATCGTTCACTAGCCCTTCGTATGGAAGGCGTTCAATACCCACATCTCCTGAATCTGTTATAAGTCCTTTTCACGAAAGAAGTTCAGCGCTCTTGACTTCCCAATCTGTTACAAGTCCTCACAAATTTGATAGCTATCAAAACATTAACTCACGACAATCCTCTGATGGAGAAAGTATGTTTAATTTTACTCCGCCAAAATATCATTCCCTTACAAGACTTGTACCTGTAAGTTCAGTTGATTCAGTTGCAGCTAAACCAGGGTCTACAAGGAGTCTTAATAAAGCAAAAAATCTAACTCCTTTAACTATTGACACCCACATAAATAAATCTGTAAGTACTAGAACTTTACCAGATAATCCAGGAGGTAGTGTGTCGGGTTCGAATTTGTTTCTTTTAAAAACTCCTGAAATATCGTCTCAAGACATAATAACAACAGATGAATACGGGCGAAAAGTTCGACAAAAAATTACAAAAAAAGTTACTCGGACACAAAGAAGAATTATACGGAGAAAATATATTGATGAACATGGTGAAGAACACATAGAAGAAATTGATATTGATGATGGTGATGATATTGATAATAAGCAAGCAAATCTAATTTCTGTTGATAAAGATTTGTATCAAGATGGGTCAGTTATTATTCAAACTCCAGATGAAACTGACACTGCAACTCAAGAAGAACTAGTTCGAGACGAGAAAGGAAATATTATTAAAAGGATTGTCAAAAAAATTGTTCATGTTACTAAACGTACTCGAATAGTCAAAAGAACTATAACTGATGAAAATGGTAATCGGCGAGTAATTGAAGAAGAAATTCCTGTCGACATTACACCCCAAAATAGTGACCACACAGGTAGATTTACTCTTGTAACAAGTCCTGATAGAAGTTCTTCACTGCAGAGATCAAAATTACCAAAGTACTCAGCACTATCTTTAGAGAGAGGGAAAAAATTATATGCTCCTGTTGATCCAGATCTAAAGCGCGCCAAGTCTCTAAGCCTTCCCAGGAGACCAAAATCTTCAGCTCACCATCACCGAACATCTTCATTATCAAGGAGGTCAAGAAAATCTGCTGAGCCACAAATAACCCACATAACCAGCATGAAAAGACAGCCAGAACAAACAAATACATTTATAAATGAGCATGGCAATATTTTAATCAAGAAAACAAAAAAGCAAGATATAATGACTTCAGAATTGAAGCAAGTAAGGAAAGTAAATGTTTTGCCAGATGACACTGACCAGGAACCGCATATGAGTATTAAAATAACCCAGCCGAAACAGTACGTTGTAACTAATATACAAAGTTCTAATGCTCATCTTTTGCCACCACACACAACAAAAGATGAGAAAACCATAGAAGGGCTTGATGAATTTGGAAATGTAACTAGTTATGTATATAAAAGAACAAATTCAGCAAATTCAAAAACAATTGTAAATATAAAAGTTAAGAAGCTAGAGCAGATAAATGATAACAGTATTGAAATTATCAATACTGAAAATAAAGCGTTGATAATTGCTCCATTAAGTTTTCAAGCACCAATTGAGCATACAAAAGAATCAGAAACTTTATCAGAAGAAGAGCAGTTTGAAGAAATTATATTGGACAAAAGTTTTAGCAAACCATCAGAGGTACCTAGGCGCCAGGTGCATAGGCGCCAGGTGCATAGATACAATTTAAAACGAAAGGAACCTGGGGTTATTGACCTCATTAAAGCTAAAAAAAGTAATGAAATTCAACAAAGAAAGGATAGAAAAGTTAGCAAAGAACTTGTAGACGAACATCAAGAGGTTATTCCTGTAGAGGTAAGGTTTGAGGAGAGTGCTCAAACAACAGATTTATTTTATTTCATGGATGACGATGGAAGTTCAAAAGAAACTATAAATAAATCTGAAAAAATCCACAGTAAAGAAAAAAAAAAACAGGATAGTTATGATTCTCTTAAAGAGAGCAAAGACAGAATAACTAGAAGGCAGGTTCATAGATATTACATATTAAAGAAGCCACTGTTAACTAAACAAATTACACCTGTTGAACGGCTATACGTGAGAACTATTAAAAGTAGTAATGGTAATGAAACTTTAAACAGCTATTTAGAAACACTTTTTCTTATTGACAGCTTAAGCGATATAAACCAAAAAATAGTTCAGAAGGAGATTAAGCCTTACCCTTCTTCTGATTATATTACAGTAACAACAAAACCATTATTACTTGTGTGTGCAAGGAGTGTTGAAACTGTACACAAGATGTTTTCTAATGGTCAAGAAGACTTGGTTATGAAAAAAGATGGAGAGAAGGTTTTTAGTGAGGAAGAATCTAAGGAAGAAATAATTGGAAAACATAAAAAGCGCTTTAATTTGTCTTCAACCTTTGTAGAAAAGGTGCATGAATTTAAAAAAGATGAAATGATAAACGGTGAAAATGTTAAAACAGTTCACAGAAAATTCTTTATAACTAATAAACAGCGCGTTATGAGAAAGACTGTTGAGGCTAAAGCTAAAGTGTTGTCAATTGATGATATCATTTTTTCACCTCATGAAATTAAACCCTTGAGTTTTAAAGGAGACTGGACAACATCCTTTAAAACCTTGGAATACCTTGATATACAAGAAATGTTTTCTTTACTGTCAGATATGAAGTTATCTACTAAAAATTCTCTTAGCACCGCAGTGATAAATATCGATACTCGAAACATTCTTTATAGAACTAAATATATTCTTAATGATAAAGTGGATAAGACTATCGAAGAGGCAGTAGTGATTCCGGAATATAAAATAAAACGTGATAGATTACCACCAATTCATAAAAGAGATCACCACAAGAAAATACCAAAAGAGATTACCAAAAAACAACAAGATATTGTTCCAGTAGTAACGCAAGTTGATGAAAGTACTTTTGATTCAAATGATAGCAAAGTGTCCCCACAAGTTATATTTCACAAAACAGAAAAAAAAATGAAAGAATCGTTTGAATCTAAGCCTCTTAATGAGGTAAATGATAAAATAACTCAAAGACAAGTTCATCGATATTATGTATTAAAGACTCCTAATTTAAAAAAAGAAGAAATTAAACCAGTAAATAGGTTATATGTTCGTACTATAAGAAATGATAATGGCGTTGAAACATTAAACAGTCATTCGGAAACACTTTTTGTTATCAAGAGCAAAAGCGAATTATACAGAGAAAAAGATGGAGAGAAATGGAGATTACATTCATCAGATGTTTCTAAAATTGCAACAAGACCATTATTGATTGTTGTTATATGGACTATTGAAACTGTGCATAAGGTGTTATCGAATGGTAAAGAAGAGCTTATTAGGAAAGATAATGGAGAAAAGATTTTTGCAGAAGAAGAATTAATAAAGGAAGAAATTGGAAAAAGTGAAAGTCTTTTAATTTCAAAATTCGTCGAAAAGATTTGTCAATTTAAAGGAGAAGAAATGATAAACGATGAAAGTATTCAAACAATTCATAGGAAATTTTCTGTTACATATAAGCAACGTATTGTGCGAAAGACTGTTGAACAAAAGGGTAAAGTTTTGTCGATTCATGATAGTATTCAATCACCATATGAGGTTAAATCATTAAATATTAAAGAAAACTGGGAAAGATCTCTCAAGTCCTTTGATTGCGTTGATGAATTAATATCTCCCTTACTAATTGAAAGCAGGCAGTCTACTAACAGCATTGTAAACACTGTTATAAATATTGATACTAGAAAAATGGTTTATCGCACTATTTCGTATATCAAAAATAAAAAACAGCAAACAGAAGAAGTCTTTCTACTAACAGGACATAAAGTTAATGAATACCCAGTTATTATAAATGGAGACAGTGACAAGATTTTAACAAAACAAATTGTTGAAAAACATCATGATTTACTTCCAGTGGTCAATCAAAATTCTTCAGAATTATTTCAGTTCATGGAAGATAACACAAAAATCTCAAGTTCATCTGATGCAATAATACATGTAAAAGAGAAAGCTAACAAAAAACATGCAGTGGTTTACACTTCTGGGAAGAAAGAAACAAAATTTGTTAGCCCTAGACCTTTTAAGGAAGTAAAAAATAGAATAACTCGGAGACAGGTCCATCGGTATTACGTGTTAAAGAAATCTATTTTGAAAGCAAAAGAAGTTATACCTGTTGAGAGATTATATGTGCGAACTATAAAGCACAATAATGGTGTTGAAAGCTTAAATAGCTATTCAGAAACACTTTTCTTTCTTGAAAATACAGGTGATATAAATCGAACTACTGTTGAGAAGGAGCAAAATCCTCACACTTTTGGGTTTGTGACAGTCAGGACAAAACCATTGTTGATTACTATTACATTTAATGTTGAAACTGTGCATAAGATATTATCAAGTGGACAAGAGAAGCTAATTATGAAAGAAGAAGGAGAAAAAGTTTTTACAGAGGAAGAATCTAAAGAAGTAGTGTACAGAAAACATGAAAATCGTTCTGTCTTTACTACAACATTTGTGGAAAAAGTTAGTGAATATAGGGAAAAAGAAATGATTAATGGTGAAAATGAGTCAACAGTTCACAGAAGTTTTGCTGTAACCTATAAGCAGCATATTGTTAGAAAAACTGTAGAAGAAAATGGTAAAGTGTTATCTATCAATGATAATATTCAAATACCATATGAAGTTAAAGTCTTAAATTTTAAAGAAGATTGGACAGCATTTAACTTTGAATGTGTTGATATTCAAAAATTACCATTCTCAATATCTGACAATAAAATAACAAAAAATAAATTAGTAAACACAACTATAAATATCGATACTAGAAAAGTCTTGTACCGAACTATCTCTGTTTTGAGAGATGGCAGCATGAAAACAACAGAAGATGCTGTTTTAGTTTCAGAATATAAGATCAGGGACATTGAATCACCAAAGACAGAAATTGAAAAACCTCTTACAAATTCATCGAAAGATATAATTAAAGGACCCCAAGCTGTTTTAGTGGATATCCCATTTGAGGAAAGTGCTTCAATAACAGGTTTATTCCTAAATGATAGCATTGATAAAATTAAAAAAACTTCAGATCATTCTAATTCCGTAATGGAAAACATAAAAAATAAGCCTACTATAAATTCAACAGGAAGATTGATTCTTGTTTCTGAAAATGAAGACATAAACAAACTATATCCATCTAATATTATTCAAGAAACAAAGGAAAAAATAACTCGAAGACAGGTTCATCGATATTATGTATTGAATAAAGATTCTTCAAACACAAACTGCATTCAACCTGTTGAAAGATTATATGTGCGAACTATTAAACATGAGAATGGTAGCAAAATATTATTACACAGTCATTCAGAAACAGTGTTCCTTATTGACAAAACAGGCGATATTAACAGAGAAAAGGTCGAGGAAGAACAAAAATCACATTCTTCTGATGTTTTTACAGTCATAACAAAACCATTGTTAATTACTGTTACTCAAGATGTTAAAACTGTACATAAGGTGTTATCAAATGGCCAAGAGAAGTTATTGGATAGACAATATGGTGAAATGGTATTCACTGAAGAAGAATCGAAAGAAAAAAAAGTTCATGATGATAAAAAGCTTTTCATTTTGACTTCAGTTGTTGTAGAAAATGTGAAAGAGCACTGGAAAGAAAATTTTATACATGATAAAAATCTTCAAATAGTCCAAAGAAATTTCATTATAACGTATAAGCAGCGTGTTGTAAGGAAGACTATAAAACATAAATCTAAAGTTATATCTATTCAAGATAATGTCCAAACACCACACGAAGTTAAAAAGTTAACTTTGAAAGAAAATTGGACAGAAACTGTTGATATATTGAAACTTGTGGACTTACCATCAATATTTGTATTAAAATTAAAAAATAAAGGTGGATCTACAAAGGAAATTATAAACACATCAGTTGATACAGATACTAGAGTTGTAGTTTACAGAACAATTTCCATTAGCAAGAGCAGCAAACCGAGAACAAAAGAAGATGTTGTTTATTTAGGACAACATCAAATGCAGCGTAGTGTCAAAAAGAAATTAATAACCAATTCAAACGTATCAAATAAACCTATCAAATCAGATAAACCGGTATGTGAATTAAAGCATGAATTGATCAAAGAAAATGACATTCCTGAAAAAATATCTAGAAGACAGGTTCACCGTTATTATGTTCGAAAAGATCTGTGTTTAGAAACTGAAGAAGCTAAAGCTAATAAAAAAGAAACTCATTTCAATAAAGTTATGTTAAGAAGAGTTAAAAGAAGATTAAAAACTGTTAAAACAAAACGTCAGGTTATTCGAAAGAATGTTGTTGTTAAAGAAACAGCTCACGAAGCTGTCAGTAAAAATATTTTGAATAACGGTACTGATACTTATGTAATTGATCACAATATTTCTGAGCCTATTTATGTTGCTGAACAAGGCTACACGCCTCATTATTTTCAAGGTGTAGAGGGATCTGAGATTTTAGATGAAAAAAGGAGGCGGGTAATTCACAGAGGTTTCACCAAAACAAATACATCTATTTATCAAAATACTTCTGTAAGCCTAGAAGATGATATTCCTAAACCTGTTTATGAAGCTGAACAAACAAGTACACATGTGGATTTCCTTAACACAGTAAAAGAAGAGTTCATTAATATTGAGAAAACCAGACGGGAAGTTCATAGAGTGTATTCAAAATCAACACAAAATACAAAATCATTGCAGTCAGAAGCATCTGGTCTTAGTTATGAATCTGATCATAATATTTCTGAGCCTTTTTTGGTTTCTGAACAAGAATGTATACCTGTTGATTTCCTAGACGGTGGAAAAGAAAAAACAGAACGTATGAAAATTACAACCGAAAAAAATAATCATGAAATCTATAAAACCAATGAGTCATGTTATATGGTTGACACTAGTGAGATGGTTGAGCCTATCACCTTAGCTATTATTGAACTTCCTGAAAATTCTGGGAAATCATTAGAAATTTCTACAAAAGAAGAATTCATTGAAATTGAGCAAATTAGGCATCAAATACATAGAGTATGTACAAAACCAACTGAAATTTTAGAATCGAAGAATTTTGAAGGAAAGACTGATAGTTATAAAATTGATCAAAATATTCCAGTGCCTGTCTATGTTGGTGAAGTTGAAAGTATACCTCATAATTTCTTTGATAGCATGAAAGATGAATCCATCAAAGTTGAACAAACCAGCCAAAAAGTTGATTTAATAAAAATTAAACAAAGGAGACGACAAGTCCATCGGCTATACAAAATACCAACAGAAATTACAAAATCAGTGCATTTAGACACTGTAGGTGTTAGATATGAAACTAATGAAGATATTCTGGAGCCAATTTCTGTAACTGAAAAGGACAATACACCTGCTCATTCCCTTGATAGCATGAAAGATGAAACTATTGAAATTGTACAAATTAGGCGACAAGTCGTTAGAGTATATAGAGTCCATCCTAAAGTAACAACTATTAATGCAAGTGGCCAATATATTTCTGAGCCTGTTTTTGTAGCTGAGCTAGAAAATATTCCAGTTGAATTCTGTGGTAGTTTGGAAAACAAATTCATAGAAATTGAACAAACCAAGCGAAAAGTTAACAGAGTTTATTCTAAATCAACACAAATTAAAAAATCTGAGCATTCTGAAGTAACGAGTGTCTATGATGAGGGTGATCAAGATATTCCTAAGCCTGTGTTTATAGCTGAAACAGAAAGTATACCTGTTGTATTATTTGATAATGTAACAGAAGATTTAATCAAAATCGGGCAAACCAGGCGACGGGTTAACAGAGTTTATACTAAACCAACTGAAATTAAAGAATCTGTACATTCTGAAGTAACGAGTGTTAGTGATGAGGTTGATCAGGATATTCCTGAACCTGTATTAGTAACTGAACAAGAGAGTGTACCTGTTGAATTCTTTGATAGTGTAACAGAAGAATTAATCGAAATTGAACAAAACAGACGGCAAGCTAACAGAGTTTATACTAAACAAACCCAAATTACAGAATCTGTACGTCTTGAAGTAACGAGTATTAGTGATGAAGCTGATCAAGATATTCCTGTGCCTGTGTTTATAGCTGAACAAGAAAGTATACCTATTGAATTCCTTGATAGTGTACCAGAAGAATTAATCGAAATTGAACAAAACGCACGGCAGATTCACAGAGTTTATACTAAACCAACACAAATTACAGAATCTATACATTCTGAATTAACGACATCAAGTTATGA
>JAUZNK010046803.1:0-16430 GCA_035046665.1 Euphysa ruthae | reverse complement strand
AACAAACAGTTGTAAGCACCTAGCATAAAATATCCTTAACTATGTCTATATAAACTTTTCCAGTATAGTTTTCAGACGCTACGTTTGCGGTGTAGCTACCATCCAATTTCGAGTGATTAATTTAGCAGAATTTGGGTCGTGTATGCCTGTCCTCGTACCATGTCCCAAATTCGTAATATGTGTATCATAAAAAATAACAAAAAAAAAAACATTTTTTGAATAGGATTTGATACTTGCTTAAAACTTCCAGTGACCCATTTTCCCCTCATGCCACCACGTGGTATGCAGGGCATCCATTTTTTAGTGTAACTTTTAGTTAAACTTTAGGCTCAGTACGATTTTTAGGTGAGCACGATTCCAACGTATTTCTTATTCGTTGAGTATTCTGTGACTACGAATATTATAAGAATAATTCTTACAAAAGAAAATGTTGTGCACTTGTTTTCGCTAAGGCTTACCAAGCTTGATTTAGCATGATAAACTTTATCGCGAAAGCAAAAAAACTAAACGTAGCAAGCTTTGCTGCTCATTTGGCATTCATACCAAAAATTCTGTATAGAGAAAAAGGTTTTCCTTTGCTGACTTCGCAGAAAATTCGTGCCGATTTTTGGGTCGAAAGATGAGGCGAAATTGGTGTCTATTTTTTCACTTATTATCTTGCCTCACCATTTTTTTGTTAATAATATTTGAACAATAGAGAATAATTCAATCGAGAAAATACCAAATCAAAATTAATTTCAATAGTGTTGACAGAGAAATATATTTAAAAGTTTAACAAAAGAATCCCATACGAATATTCTTAAATACCTGTTTTAATATTTAATTTCGTGTCATTAAACATAATTGGTAAGCTAAATTTAAATTCATTTTATATTGGAATATATTCTAAATTAAAAACAGCATTATTTACTTCACTACATTTATAAGATATATGTATACCATATATCATAAAGCTATTTTTTTTGTATAACCCACTCTCCCAATAGATTAAACAAAATCAAAAATAATTTCAGTACTGTCGAAAAAAAATCTATTTCTATCTAGGAACAGCTTTATTTTATATTTATCACTTTTAGCGTAAGAAAATTTGTCGTTTGTTGAATTCTGTTGCAGTTTTCTTTTCTCTGATAAAAGTTAAAAAAGGTACATGGTAATTGTTGATTGTATTAACAATTACCATTTTTAATTTTGGCTTGACAACAAGCTCGTCACGATTTGGCAAATAGATCGCCATATAAGTTTCTTTTTTGACTGTTTTATAACAAGTGTAAGTATTCAAATCACAAAGCTGTAGGATTGTTTCACTAAGAACTAAATATGAAAAAGACAATAAAGGGCAAAAAATTTTCAGGCTCAATAATTTTCATGCAGCTCCATTTCCACCTAGTTTTAAAAATCATGCAGCTCGAACTTTCTTTCTCACCTAGTTTTGAAATTCATACAGAGAAATTTGTAGCGAGTGAATTACCAGACTATAAATATCAAAAATGTCTCGTTTTTCTCATAACAATGGATAGAAAATTTATCTTTCTTATCGAATATTTGTGAAGATTTATCTAACTTTTCAATGAATTGGACAAGGCTGATGAAAAATATCTAAGAGCATAAATATACGAAAATAAATTGATCAACTGTAGTCTGCTGTTTAAATGAAACATTCTGGTTGGTAAAAACAAAAGTTTGAGAAATCTGATTGCTGAAAGAAGAAGTTGAAAAGTCCTCAAAAGCGCTTCCTGGAACGATTGCTTTATAGCGGTTATAGTTTCAATCAAAAGGGTAAGATGAAAGGAATTAGCGCCTTGCAAAATAGGGTGGATCATGCGCAGAGGAGGTGTGTAGCAAAGTAGGGTGGATCATACGAAGAGGAGGTGTGTAAAGATCTTGAATTCTTATGTCATAAATTAGAGAATAGTACAAATTCATAGTCACATTTTTTCATTTCTCAAATTTCTTACAAATTATCTCGACCTTGTTACAAACTATTCATATTTTTCTAGGTCATACAAAATCATTTCCTTAGGTTTGTAAGGACATTGAAACAGTCATTAATCTAACAATTCATAATCAAATAGCCATTATCCTGACAATGCATAATCTAAGAGAAATCTGAGAATAACTATTTTGACAGCTAAGTAAGTAAGTAAGTATTTATTCTGCCACAAATAAATATTCATTAGCTATAAAAATTATAAGGCAACAGAAATAAAAATAATAATAAAAAAAAAGAAATTAAGATAAAAACAAATGGTGGCAAGGATAGGCACAAAAATTGTTTGTTACAACAATATTTCCATTTTGGTCCAGTTATTCATCACACACAAAAACAGATTAAGCATAGTTAAAAAAAAAAAACAAAATTGAAATAAATAAATAAAATTTAGAATTGTTATCTATATTTATTAGGTCTACGAACTATATCTAAAGAGGTAAGAAATGCTTCCTTGATGTTATGTTTCAATACGTCATAGTTTGTGATTGATTTTATTTCATTAGAAAGCCTGTTCCATATAAAGGGACCTTTTGATGACAGACAATTTTTCCCATAGTAGATCTGCTGAAGGGTGTATCTAGCTTTTAGATGACTGTTTCGTAACGGGATTTTTCTATTTTCAGAAATTTTAAAGATTTGAGACATGTAGTTTAAGTTGGGTCTACTGAAGAGTTTAAATATGTGTGCAGCAATAGCCGGATTAACCCTCATATCAACAGGCAGCCAATTTATGGCTCTATACTGCTCAGTACCAATATGGGCGCGACTATTCATATTTAAACAAAATCATATACATTTATTTTGTGCGCCTTTCAAACAGAATTTAAGTGATTGGTTGAGGCCTAAATATTAGGCAGAACATGCATAGTCAAAATGAGGTTGTATCTAACCATTACACAGAGCACGCTTTAAGGCTGGTGTTAAGAAAGATTGTTTTCTGTATAAAAATATAAGAATTAATTAATTTTAAAACATAGTGACCCATTGTCTTTCCACTCAGAATTTGATCTAACAAACACCCATATTTTACTGAGGTATGTTGTTTAATGGATGTGCTTCTATAAATTACATTGAAGGGATCTGCTTTTTAGCTTTCATTTTAGATGAAAAGAGGATAAGCTTGGTTTTTTCTTCTCCAAAGTGCACACTTAGTTTGTTTTCGACAAATAACTCACTAAGGTTCGAAAAATTTCTGTTTAGAATTTTTTCTATTTTTTTACATCCTTATCTTGGAAAATCAAGTAAGAGTCATCTGTGTAAAGAAGTATTTCACAGTCTAGTGCTTGTGTCATGTCGTTTACATACAGCAAAAACAAAAGAGGTCCTAAAATTTACCCCTGAGGGACACCACATTTCACTAATACTTCATCAGAAAGTTCTTTATCAACTTTCGCCCTAAATTTTCTATTTGAGAGAAAAGACTTAAACCAGTAAACTACATTCTCCAAAAAAGGCATGTATTTCAGTTTTTCCAGAAAAATATTGAGATCTATTGTGTCAAAGGCGTTTTCGAGATCTATAAGGATCATTCCAATGTGACATCCCTTTTCAAAACAATTTGTAAGTTCTGTCATGAAGATATGACAAACATGTGTCTGTAGAATAACCCTTTCGAAATCCAGAATATATATAATGCTCTCTTTTTCAACGAATTCTCTAGTTTGACCTTCAATTACTTTTTCAAACATCTTGGATGCAATAGTAATAACGATATGGGCCTGTAGTTTTTTGGTTCTGTCTTGATCACTTTTTTGAAGAACGGAACAATTTTAGCTAATTTGCAATAATCTGCAAAAGTGGTAGTCCTGATAGAAAGATTTATTATTTGTGTGGTCTCAAAATAGAAGCACATCCATCCCTAAAGAACATAGATGATATTTCATCAAACTGGTGACTTTTTAATTCTAAATGATTAATTATGTTTTTAACTACATCCTCAGTGAACCTTGAGAATTCAATTTCCTTCGAAATGTTCATTTGGCCATAAACATTTAGGGTTGTTTGGCTATTATAAATATTTCATGCTTTTGGAAGGAGATTTGAAAGATTGGTTGAAAGATTTCCAAAAAAAGAATTTAAAAGCATTAGCAATTTCAAGATGATCAAAAATAAACTTGTTACCTTGTTTTAAAAAAAAATTGGATTGTGAAAATGGGTTTTGTGATTTTGTAACTCCTATATCTTTCAAAGTTTTCCAATAATTTTTAGGTTTACCTATAATTTCATTAAGTTTATTTATAAAAAAATCTCTTTTTTAATAGCTCCAAGAGCATCATTTTTAACTCTGCTAAATAGTTCCTTGTCTGCATCTGTTTTTGTCCTTTTGAATTGTTTATACAATTTATGTCTTATAGCTATTTTTTCTTCTATTAACTTCTTTGTCAAACCACTCTTGAGAATTTTTATTTTATTTTAACTGTTTTCATGGGTGCTATATCATCCATAATTTGTTTAAATTTTTGTGAAAAATCTACAAAGGCCAAGTTTACATTATCAAAATTATCATAATTTGGAAAATTTGTTCGACTTAATCTTTCATTTAGTAGGTCCTTACTATAATTGCGCATACTTATGGATTTTCTGAACTTTTTAGTAGCAGGTCTAAACCTAGTGATTTTGCGAGTACAGAAAATTGGCTGATGATCAGGAAGAGAAATTTTAAGTGATCCCTGCGGTGTGATCTTGTCAGAAGCATTTTAGAGAATGTGATCTACCAACGACAAGATGTTTGATGTTACTTTTGTATGATTCCTGATTAGTTGTGTAAGACCAAATGTGGAACAAAATTCTCTATACTTATTTAAAAGTGCATTTTGTTTGAGAACTCTGTTGTCAAGAATATAATTGTTATTATTATCCAAAAGATTAGCATTTAGGTCTCTTAAAATAAATATATCTTTTCCATCCTCATAAAATTTGTGGCAAAGTGTGGGTTAAAGGCTCACAAAACTTGTTGATATGAGGTGGTCTGTAAACTATACCCACTGTAAAATGTTTGGTACAAGGGAGGAGAATATCAACAAATATGTTTTCAATGTCATTTGTGGGTGTAACATCATTGAAATTAAGATCGTCCTTGATGTAACAAATAGCACCTCCACAAGATCTATTTCTGTCTTTCCTTAAATTTGGTATCGACTAAGTTCAATTTCCCTGTCTTCCATGGAGCTATCAAGCTTACTTTCAATAATAATGCCAATAATCGATGGTTTTGAAATGATTGAAATCCTTCTTAAATATCCAATTTTTGATAGCATGCTGTTTATGTTAAAATGAATAAAGTGCAACCCTTTTTGCCTAAAAGGGAGCCATAATTGCTGATTTTCCTGAATAAAGTTTTCTATATCATATTGTGCATGTCCAGGATAAGACTCAATGCCACCAGATACTTTTAACATAAGAAGTTTAAGGAAAATTTAAAAATCTAATTTGACGCACCAATTGTTTTGAAGGATTTTTTTTGTAGAAAATTTTTAATTTAAGTGAGTGAGAGAAGTTGCAGACGCATTAATTTGATCACTTAACAGACCATATTGATTATTTAACAAAACTAAATTAAAAATGAAACGTCCTATATTAAAAAATATAAATACTAGGGGAATAAAATAACGTACCTAAAAATGCAAATTTAAAAACAATAACATATTTAAAGTAAAATTTAAGAAATGTAAAGTAAAGAACGTTAAGAATAGAAACAGGAATGCCCAAAACACACAAAAAAAACAAAGTCAAAAATGTCGATGAAATAATTAATTATTTTTTGTTTTATGTTTTAATTTATTATTAATATTTTGAGTTTCGTAAACAAACGTATTTAGATGTGTTTGTAACAGTCACATCTTATCAGTGCAATTCAAAAAAATTAGAGAGTAAACAGATCTAGTATTGTCCCTAAAAAAAATAAAAAGGAGATAGCAAAATCAGCTGTTTACAATAATAAACTAAGGATAGCACTATCAAAAAAAGATTCCAAAATTTTAATCTAAGTTTAACCAACCATTTCAAAGAAATAATAAAGAATGGAAATAATAAAACAAGGTTCTGTGATTCTACATGGTGTATTTCTTCGTTATTTAAGTTATAATCAAGGTGACTTGATTTATGTCTTGATGAGTTTAAAACAGCATTATTTTGATTGAAATACATAGATTTTGTGTATTTCTCATCGACAAAGTTAACAACATCTTGTTGATTAGATTGAGAAAATTTTATCATTGCAGGTAAGTAAGTATATGAGTGCAAACCGAAATAAATCTTTGAGGGTAAAACACTTCAGATTAGTTAGATGTAAATAAACAAATAACCTAAATAGTATCAATATAAATTTAAATGAATAATCTAGTAAAAACAAGGTTGTATAAATAAAAAAGTTTAAAAAATAGTATAAAATAATTTGTTGAAAAAATGAAAAATCTCAAAAGGATCTCTGCCAGCAATACTTGCAAATACACAAAACATGTAACAATTCCACCTCACACCCATGCATAAATGCCCACTATCACCCTAAAAATGTCCACAAAAAATTGATGGAAAAAATTAGGAGTGACAATGGCCAAATTCACAGCGGAGGAAATTGACAAAAAATCAGTTGTAGCCACAGGGCTAGGCTTCCACATGGCGTTGCCCTGATAAAGGAAAGCGCTTGCTTTCCACTTGGGATAGCTCACAACATTACTTACCCGGCTAAATTTTTTTGCATTAGAATGACATGACTTGGAAAATGTGGGCTTCGCCATATGAAAAACATGACTATCATCAATAGGTGTGGAAGAGTATCCAGCAGGAAGTTCAAAACCACAATAAGAAATAGTTGGCGTGACTTAAAGAAGAATTCCTACCAGCAATCCTTTTGAGATAAAGCGCAAGTTTAAATTCCATTGCCAGTTTAAGGCTACCCTGTTCATTGAGATGTAGGCCATCAATCCGAAACAATTCTTACTGAATGTTGCCAGTCTTATCAAGTCAACTCGAGTGACCGATGAATGTGAAGTTAATTTTAGAACACTTATCACGGATATGTACTTTCGTCTGAGCCACTCGACCATTGGAAAAATTACCAACACGAGGAAGAATAGCAGAAACAATCAAATGGAAGGGTAGTTTCTGTGAGCATACATGCAAATCTCCAACAAACCATTACCGATTTTCTAAGGTCAATGATCGCTCAAATTATTTGTGCCACACTGAATAACAACCGGTCGAATTTTGTTATTACACGCCTAAAAACATTCTCCACTTTGTCTCCTCCAACACCAGCGTTAAGTAAATCTCCAATGGCATCACGAACTTTGCGATAACGACTCACACCTTTAGCAATTAAGTCGCCAAAGATAATAAGGTCGCTGTCACTCTTCCATGTTTTTTTTTCTACATATAAAATTGTCAAAAGAATACTGCAGGATGAAAGAAAAAATAATCTTTAGAATGACTTGAGAAATGCTTCACAATGATTATAACAGTGAAAAAATCTTCTGATTTTACTTTGTTGTTGAGAATTTTACCCAGTTTTCTCAATTTGGAATTTTTTTTTCTAGTTTTGGTTTGCTTTGAAGCTAGGCATTTTAAAAAAGACTTATCTTTATAATTAGATTAAAAAATCAATAAAAATTTTATTTCACAGCTTTTTGGAAAATTTTCGAAAAAATTATGTCCTGTCTTAAATTTGGAGCTAATTATCCTCCTAAAGATTAAGAAGACTTTTCCTTAGGGGGCCATATATGGTAAAATTTTTCATTCTATTTCCCATTAACATGGAAATTTGAAAAAAAACGTTTAACAGTCATTTTTTAAAAAATCATGGTGCAACATTTCCAAATTTATAAAACAATTTTTCTGGAATGTTTAAAGAAAAATTAATTTGCATTTATTTCAGAATATTTCTAAAAACTTTTTACTCATCTTTTCAATTTTTTTTCAGTGAACCAGAATAATTTAATAATATTATTAGTAGATATTTTTGTAGACTTTCATACTTCGATTCATTTATTCATTCATTCACCTGGTCAACAAAAACAAACTCTGCTTAATCAACTTTTTCTGCTTTTGAAATATTTTTTTTAGCGCAAATTCTGTAAAAATGAATTTGAGCAAAAAACTGAAATTATGTTAAGGGATATTAAGGTCGAATAATTGGGATTAGGAACTGTTTCTTGGATATTTGGAGGACCAGCTTAAGTTAGTATATGAATATATCAAGCCGTTTACAAAGTATACGGTAAACAGCTAAATTCAAGTCTTTGTAAAAGGACGTCAGTGGGCCAAGAAAGAGAATTAGAAACGGTGTTTTTTCTAGACAGCTATCACACTTTCTATACTAAAATTAGTAAATGCAATTAGATAATTGCATTTGTTGCACATGAGAAATATACAAACACAAGAAGATTATTGGTTGAGGCACCAATTCCTGTAAATATCAGGGTTTTGTGCTATAATATTTTGGTAAGAACTTTCGTTTTCGTGACTGGCTTGAATGGTTTGCTTTTGGATTGACACATTTGATGCTTCAGCAATATTCCGCCATCATTCAGCACTCCATCTTTCTTGAAATCTAGTTTAAATTTCCTTGATGTCTTGGTGGAAGCGTTAACGAATATTTACGACCTTATGAAAATCAAAGCATGTAAGTTAGTGGGAAAGTGAGTATGTGGTGATTCCAAGTGCTTTGAAAACTATTTAACCATTTTAAATAGCTCCACACGTAATCGTCAGTGCCTGCTTGGTGTACCAAATGTAAAACTTGAAGAATCTAAAAAATCATTCAAATTTGTGGTCACAAAATTAGTTTGCCTTATGAAATTAGATCACAAAGGATTTTTTTAGTATTTTAAAAATAATATTTTAGTATTCCTAAATTGTGCCATTTTTACCATTTTTGTTCTCTAACTAGTTTATTGTTGGGTCCCATTACGTCACAGAAGACATGTTACATTGTGCAAATTTTGCTTCTCTTGTTTTTCAATTTTATCGCTCCATCATCTTTGTGGATAATTTTCTATTCAATAATTCGGGTTTGAAGTCGTGATTTCAATTTTGATTTTCTTGGCACTTTTTCTTTTCCACGTTTGATATAATTTTATCTTTATTTTAAGTTTTAATTCTACTAATATATTAAAATGAATATTTTAATATTATTTATTAATAAATATTTTAATTCTACTAATTTATTAAAATATATATTTTAAATTTTATTAGGATATCAAGACCCTTTTTTATAGCTGCTATTATATTTTTGCTGAAAACGTATAATCCTGCAAAAATATTCATGAATGATATTAATAATAATAAAAGATATTTATATATCAAAAATAGAAGAGGATTAAGAACTGAACCTTGTGGAACACCAAAGTTTAAATTTTCAAGAAAAAATTTAAACCTATTAATTATAACAAATATACCATGGCTGATTTGGTTCAATAATTCCAAGTTAATTAACTGGCACAATAACTAGCGGTATAACTGGCGGCCGCTACTTATAACTGGCGGCCGCTACTTATACCCCGTGTCCTAATCAATTTGGTCTTGGTTTTACACATATCACATTTACTTTTTTCCCATAATTGGTATGTTTAGTTAGCGTCCGCTAGTTACAAGTCGCGGCCGCTAGTTACAAGTCGCGGCCGCTAGTTATATGTCGCGGCCACGAGATAATATTAAAATTTAATTGAATTATTCTGTAGTGTGTACATTGTATTTGTTAATATAATGTTAAAATGCAGACCAAAGCAAAATTTTAAAACATATTTTTAACTTATAAATGTAGTTTGAAGACTGGTAAATATCTTATCCATCGACATAACTTGCGGCACAACTTGCGGCCGCTTGTAGCATACATGTTAATAGAGCAATAATAGAAATTCGCGGCCACGAGTTATAAGCAGCGGCCGCCAGTCATAAGTAGCGGCCGCCAGTTATACTGCTAGTTATTGTGTCAGCTATTTAACTTAGAAAAGTTGACCCAAATCAGCCACGGTAAAAATAGCTTAAAATCCCTCAACCAGAAGGTGAATAAATATTCCACACGCAAAATGAAAAATTCGAAAAATTCCGGAATCCTTTCGGTAATGCTCACTAGAGCGTGAGAAGTTAAATGTTTAGAGCGGAATTCGAACTGAACTTTCAGGGTGCAGTTATAAATATTTAAGAAACTATAGAATACATAAGTTTTTCTAAAACTTTTACTCACGTTAAAGAGCAATGATATAGGCCTGTAATCACCGCAATTTAGTTTCGATTTTTTAAACAATGGTAAAATAGAAGAAGTTTCAGTTGTACTAGGAAATATCCCATTTGAGAAAGACGAGTTAAAAAAATTTCGCGTGAAAAAGTGAAAATTCCCCAACAAGGTGTACGTTTAAATCCCTTGGTACTGATTTTTTGGAGAGGTTTATCATTATTAAGTTACTCATTAAATTTTTCGAAAAATGAAATAAAGCCATAATCAATATTTTCCTTATCGATGTCAAATATATTTTTCCAGTTAACAAACATAAATTCCAAAAAAATGAAGTATTGTTATAGTTGTTCGTATTTCTACGAAATAAGTTATGCTTGGGAGGAGCTACAGTGTTGTTAAAGACAGGGTAAAAAAAAAAAAAAAAATGTCGTAGATTATCAGCAATAGTCAACGTTTTATTTCCTGATACAATTCTAGAACTAGTTGTATTAGAAAATATATCAGATATCTATCAGAGTTTGCGATCTGTTTGCTATCCTTGCAGGAAGAGTAATACTAGGTAAGACGTTGTGAGAGGATATAAAATTAAAAAACTCTGATGTTTTATTATTAGTGCTGTATTTAATTAGAATAATATTGAAATCTCCAAGAAGATAAACTGTATAGTTTTTCTTTGATATTTGAAGAAGAACTGACGACATTATGCTATTAAAATATGTTATTGGCATACAAAGATGTCTATATACACACCCGAAAATTAAATTAGATTCATTCTGGGAAAAAATCTTAATGAAAACTCTTCCAAACTGAAAATGTTTATCAAAAAAGTTCTTTCTATGTTTTTAGTTTCATTTTTTTGTAATGTACAACAGAGCACCGCTACATGAAGATTCAGTTGGTGCATGTTCTATGCTATGAACCTATGTTAATATTGGTATTGAAGCACCGCTATTTTTTCTTGATCTTGTTTCAGTTACCAGAAATACTGAAATCGAAGGGAAAATTAAGAGTTTACAGGGTTTACTAATTTTAATTTCTCTGGAGTAAAAAAAACAAATAAAGACTTTTTGGAATATTTCGTTCCAGGAGAAGGTACTGAAATTTTTTACAGATAGTTTTTAGTAGCCTTTCCCAAGTTTTTAGATCCAATCTTCAGATTTGGGTAAAATATTAAAAAAAAATCTTAATTTTGAAATTATTGAAACACGCTCTAAAAAAACTCTGACATATCCTATTGCTGAGATATATGGTTGCTAAGAAAGAGAAGAGCATATTTTGATTTAAACTGCACAATTCTCTAAAAACCAATCAAGGAAGACGTCAGTGTAAGCACAAAAGGCTGTTACGCTGTTGTTACTAAGTTAAAAGGTTTTGAGAGGGTAAGATATATTTTCTGTTGTCAAGCATTATTCAAAAATGGATAAAGAGATTTAGCACGAATTTTATATCAATAGAAAATTTTTACTATGTTTATTATCTGAGATTGAATTTCCAAATCATGAATGTGGAACTTTATTGAAAAGGAATCCCGAACTGGTCTTTCAAACTATGAAAAAACAAATGCTGAATTTTAGGTTGAAATTTTTATATACAAAAACCATCGTGACGGAAACCACAGTCTAAACCGCCAAACAACCAGTGTATAATAACCAATGAAAACTAAAGATAACTAAAGATATACTCTCCCTCGAAATTTATTTACTAGTAAAGTTTTCAGAAGCTATCATACCGGAAATTAATAAATTAATATTTATGGAGACTGTTTCCAATTGTCTTAATTAACAAAAATCCCACTCAAAATCGTTAAAGAATTCATTCATGTCATTTAAAGAAAAAATAAAAATGTATACAAAAAGACTGGAAATAGTGTAATATTTATGAGAAACACTAGTAAATGTTTGAGTTAAACTGAATAGCAAATGAATACGAAATTCGATGATAAGATCTTTCAGATTTTTTTCCGAATTCAAAAAGTTCATAATCGAAAATCGTAAAATCGATGTTCGAAAATCGAACACA
Organism: Euphysa ruthae; assembly: GCA_035046665.1. Classification (NCBI taxonomy): domain Eukaryota; kingdom Metazoa; phylum Cnidaria; class Hydrozoa; order Anthoathecata; family Corymorphidae; genus Euphysa; species Euphysa ruthae. The sequence continues at coordinate 4,248 of JAUZNK010046803.1, read as the reverse complement.
ATCAATCAATCAATAATGACATAAGCTAGTAACATTCAGTTAAAACTAAAATTATATAATTTAAAAAATTGAAATTTTAAAATAATCAAATGTTAGCATTATTTAGCTATGTTTGGGTTAGCTTTGGATTATTTAAAACTATTTCTTGTTCCTTTACAATAAGCACGATAAATGGAAGCTACAACATTTTTAAAGTATATATATTCTTTAGCAACTAAATTAAATACAATTTATATTAGCTATAGCTGGCTATAGCTAATATTTATAATATTAATATTATTTATTTAATATTAATATAATATTAATATTTTCTAGTTTTTATAATTTCTCTTTTTTTTTTGTGGACTTATTTTTAAATCTATGTTTTAAGCTATGCTAAGTAAGCTAGAAAAGAACTGAATTGTATAACTATCTATAATGTCATACGTTAAAAATCTGTCTGTCTGTATGTATCTTTCTATACTTTCATTGGTTGTTTCGCTTTCGATTTCCATTTTTAAACAATGTACCACCTTGCAAATGTTTAGAGAAACTTAAACACAAATAATTAGAGAGGATTTTTTTCGTGCAAGTAGTAATTGTGGGTGCATGGGTGTATATTATGGGTGTATACACTTCTGTAAAAATTGCAACTCAGCATATAGCTCATTGTAAGGAGTTATTCAAACACATCCAATTTCAGAATACAACAACAGAAATTTTTTGACTATTTATCAAATAAAGACAAATAAATATGCAGTAACCTGGGTAACAATAAATGAAAATTCATAATTCCTGTTACAGGTGGTAATTTTTTTAGGGCATCATCGCACATGCTAACAGAAAAAATGCGATTTCGCTTTTAAAACGTCCTAAACTACTTAAATACTAAACTAACTTAATGTAGTATGTTTATTTGTAGCAGATTAAGATTTTTTAAGAAATAATTTTAATTTTAATCTCATTTTAATTTTGATTTATTGCTTTAAATATTTTATTTTAAAATAAACATCCTCAGAGAGGTGACGTTCCCGTCTAAGAAGTAATATGATCACAGGCGTCACGCTAGGTCGATAATAAAAAAAAAAAAAAATTTAATTTTTATTATGCCTATTTGATCGTTAGCATATTGAGTAAATGATGTTGAAACTGACATAGTCAGTTTCAACATCATTGAAACTGACATAGTCAGTATTATGATAAAACATATTAACTACTATAACTAATTTATTTTTTGTAAATATTCAATAAAATAATAATAGTCCAGGTACAACTGATATTGTATCAGTTTATTATATCAAATGATATTGTAAGTAGTTTATCTATTAAGGTTGTATAATAACAAGGGTATCAAACGTAAACAAACAGGAAAGAACTCTAGTTCAACAACGCAACATGGTGTAAAAAATGTCCACCAACACAGTTAAACAATACAATAGTGATTTAACCTTGATAGGTAGTAATACTTACTTCAATACAAACCTGGTGGACAAATAATACATGCTTTAGGTAATGAAGACAAATTTACCCATAATCAAATGTCACATCACATTCATTAAGTCCGTTGACAAAATAATTAAGCTTATAATTCCAGAACGACCTTCGTCTACGCAAAGTAGTAAAGTCACGTACTTGCTCTATAAGAATAAATTCCCAATCCTCATGCCTTTATGTTTGACAGAAATTATTGTGGTAGGACATTTGTGGACCAGTTTACGACTATGTCTCCTGTGATAGGCTAGATAGTTGTTAAATCTAAGCCGGAATTTAGTACTTGTACTACCCACTTACTGTTTTTGCAGGTTTTGCATTGTACTAAATACACCATGTTGGAAGAGTTGCAGTTAAGAATTATACCACGAATCTTATCGGTAACTTTATCGTCTTTATCTTTAAGGCTTTAAGGCTGTTACCTCTTTTAAACCCGACAATGGGAATCTTTTTGAAAACTTTTTGATCTGGCGTAAGCAGGAGGTGAATCTTTTCAAGTGAGTTCTTTACTTTAGAAAATGCAGGATGGTATGAAAGATTCAGAACTAGCCTTTTATCCCGGTGAAGTATAATTTTCGTTGTAAGCGAATTTTCCCTACTAAATATTCTAAGTATCTGCTGCCTATCTATTTTTTTTATTATAACTCCTATCAAATAATCATGCTTCCAAATTGCATCTACAATCAAAAATTATTGGCTCAGAGCAAATACAACTTGGTCGTAGAGTTTGATTAAAAGAAATTGACATTTTGGAATGATAAACATGGCATGAAGAAGCTTCAAGATGATGGTGTGTATCTGTCGGCTTAGCGAATAAACCTGTGATGAGTCTTTGGCGATCCCGAGTAACTTCAATATTTAAGAAATCAATCTTTTCAGCTGAGTAGTCCGAAGTAATTTTAATAGTAGGGGTAAAGCTATTGAGAAATTTAAAAAAGAATTAATTTATTTTCCCTATGCTGCCAAATTATAAACACATCGTCTATGTAGCTCCACCATAGAAAAAGTTTTTCAGGGGCTGCTGCAAGAGTTTTTTCTTCAAGGGCAGCCATAAATAATATCCCATCATTTGGCACCTATTTTAATCCCAATCGCTGTACCACTGAGTTGCTCAAACATTATGTTTGAAATGGTTGTTTTTGAGAACACATTTCGCCAACTCCAAGAAGCTCTCCATGGAGACAGATTTGTCCTCACGTTTATTTAAAGATTCTTTAATAGCTTCGAGACTTTCTTTGTGTGGGGTTTAACGATAAAGGCCGACAACACTGATAGTACATAAAAGAAAGTCATCTTGTAGAGAAGAAAGAACGCTCAATTTCCTAAAGAAATCATTAGTGGTATGTATATAAAAATTACCTTTTTTAGCCAAAGGTTGGAGATCAAAGTCTAAAAAAAGAAGAGAAGTCTTCAGTGTAGTAACCAGTGATAGAAACAATTGGGTGGCCAGGAGCAGAAAACGAAAACGAAAACATAATATGGTTTAAACTACCATTTAGTAAAAACGTGAAAGCACATTCCTTAACCTAACAAGAAAGCACTTCCATATAAAAAAATTAATGCCACAAACTAATCAATAGAAGTACCCTAAAATTAAGCTAATAATCCATCCACCCAAACATCAAGTAAGCAATTAAACGACATAAAATTAAATTTAAAAAAGCAATTTATTTAAAAAATAAACGTAACTGTTAAAACAAAGGGAACTGTCCGTTAAATGAAAATTGCCTAATAAAATCCACCGTTTACCGAGCATCTCTGAAAATTAAAAATGAAGACAGCAACTATTATTGTAAATCTGAAGGTGACTTTAAAACAGGTTACAACAACCACACAAACACTTTTAGATATGAAAAAAACAAAAATGAAACTGAGTTATCGAAATATATATGGAACTTAAAGACAAAAACAAGCAGTTTGAAATTGCGTGGAAATCAGTAGCAAAATACAACCCCTACAAGGGTAGTGCTAGAAGATGCAACCTCTGCAAAACTGAGGCATTTTTTATCATCCGGTCAGAAAAAGTTGACCATAAACAAAAGGACTGCCATTATTCCCCGTGAATCAAAAAATGGGGATTTATATTAGATTGCTAAGTAAAAATATTTCTGTGGCTACATTTTGAAATCAACTCAGTATGGAAGTTAGGTTAAGGAGCGTGCGTCCGACGCCAGTTTTCACATTTTTACTAAATGATGGGTTAAGTCATACTATGTTTAGTTTTCGTCTTCTTGCGTGTTTTGGTTTGTGTATTTCGTACTCTAAGTTTATGTCATAACCACTATCTTTAAGTGAAGTTTCGTAAATTCCTTTTGCCGTATTACTTTAGGGGCATTAACTTTCGCGGTCATTAACTTACGCGTTTTTTGGTCATTTCCGCGAAAGATTATGCCTTTGGAAATTCTAAATTATCAAAACGGGAAAGTTTTTTCACGCGAAATCATGGATATTTTTCAAAACGCAAAAGTTTTTTCACCTTAAAAAAAATCATAAAAACTGGACAATTTTCAAAAGTAATGATTTATTTCTACTTTAATCGTCGTCACCTACAATAACACTTGATGTTTTTTTCTTCTTTGGAGCTGCAAGCATTTCTCGGATGTCCCGATTATTTGAAACAGTAGTGCTTGTGGATGCAGACTTTTTCTTCCTTTTGCCAGGGGCTTGCGGTGTAACCACTGTAGGCGGCAACGTCATGACAAAATTGAACAGATTTCCAACCGCTATGTCTTCTGTTGGTTCCGTGTAGAGATCCTTAACTAGATCTAAATAACGTGA
>JAUZNK010046792.1:0-16432 GCA_035046665.1 Euphysa ruthae | reverse complement strand
TTATATATGGGTAATTTAAAAACAGTTTCGTTTGGATGTCTTAGGTTGTATGCTTCATTTGCATTTATTTTAAAAAATCTTTTTCGTTTCTTTTTTAACAAGGTAAATCTCATTCTCAAGTAGATCAATAAAGTCCATAAAATTAAGGCTTTGTTAAATTGTGCAGTTTTTTTGGGGTTTCGTTATATTTTTGCTTTGCAATTCTGTTAAAACTTTTACATGTCGATAGACGCGACTTTGGCTGATATTGATACCACTGAATTGAGCAGTGTAGGGTAGACTTCTGACCATTTGCGTAGAGAGCGTTAGTATGAGTATAACGACACTCTTAAGTTAAAAACATTCCTAACGTCATATACCAAACACAAAGAGCTATGTTTCTACGAAGTGCCGTGTCTCTTCATGTGTAATAATTTCTTTGATAACGAAAATTCATGAGTCTCAATTGATCATACATACATACACAACATACATGCATACACACTCTCTCTCACACACACATACATACGTACATATGTTAGGATCGATTGTTAATCGATCAAAAAATACAGATATTAGAAAAAAATAATTTGATGGAAAAAATTCACGCATGGAATAAAATAACAACTACGGATTATACTCAGAAAAAACAATAAATAAAAATTATAAGAGTGAATTTGGCCCGTCCCAGATTTTTCATAAAATTGTTTTTTAAATCCTACCTGTTTGGTTTATTTACTTTCCTTGGGATGGATCAAAAACTTTCATGAGTAAATTTAAATCATAGGGTTCATTTTCTCTGGAATAAATGAAAATGATTTTTTCCTATTAGTCAAATGGGTGACAGAACTTTTTTCCATTGGGATTAAGTTGAATTATGAATTACGGAAGTAATCCTGTTCGATTTTTATTTAGATAAATTAGAATTCTTGCATGCTTTTTTACATGACTTGCAGAGTTATCGCATAATCACGTGATCTGCTGTTCAATAGCTCACCAGTGCAACAAGGACAATCTCCTAAAGTCACAGGTTACTTCAGGAGCGTTTAGTATTAAGTTCACTCATGCTATCACCGAGTAACATTAACACACCCGCTGAACTCTCAGCGAAATTTAAGGTTCGCACATATCTTTTAATAACTGAGCAAAAATTCGAGGTGTGTCATCTGAGTTTCGTTTTTCAGAATTAATTGGCTTGAGGATTTACACGTTGTTTCTGCAATAACAATGATGGTAACATATTATTTTTGAAGCAATTGAATTGGCCAGAACAATACTTAATTGCTTGGAACAATATTTGTTAAGCAGAAAATATATATAGAATTTAATGGTAAATTTTTCTTGGTGTTTTCTGTTGCTAGACTTTTTTTAACTTGAAGATATTGCTTATTTTTCTCAATGTAATAACACCTTGAGAACTAAAAGAGTTATTACGCTTTATCTCCTTAGTATTATTGCAACCACGTGTTAATTCCTATAAAAGCTAGTGAGCCAATCAAAATAGTACTTGCAAATATCCTCATCCTTTTTTTTTTTGTCGTTAGCAATTTAATTCGTTAAACTTTAAAACGAAGAAATTATTATATTTAGCGCCATAAAAAATATAGGCTGTTTTTTGGGAAATTTGATCATTGCATACATAGAATTCTGGTTAAAAGTTTTATTATTTGTAAACCTGACGAGCGTACTCATGTTTTCAATATTAAATCTCATATTTAAATTAAAAATTTTGTTTTGAGCTTAAAAAATAATTATATATAACGTATTGCAGTCAAGTTATTTTTCTTTTCCTGGTTATTGTATGTTTTGATAATAATAGAAGATTTAAAAAAACAGAAAAACGCAGATTAGTAGTAAAAAATAATACCGATCTCCACAATGCCACAAATATCGTTAACACACCCTGAAGGTAGAGGTAGTAAGAGAATTGTTTTTGCAGTATGGATCAAGAAAATCTTAAACAACTGTTGGGAAAAATCAGAATGAGTGAAAAATTCAGAAGAGGGAACGGGGTTTCGAACCAGGGTGAGTTCAATAACTTTTTTTTATGACGTAAACCATTCTAGGTAGGTACCACCTATAACAAAAAGTTAAAGAGCCGGATCCCAACATGGCTCTGTATAAAATGACACATCAGGGCTCAATCAGGGTTAATCTTAGCACGACTTTATATGCAGCAAATTAAAACAGTATCAGATATTACTTTTAGGAATCGGATCGGTGAGAATTGCTATCATAATTTTATTTATACCGGTCTATTTATGCAATATCTTCTTTTGTTAAAAATAACTATTGTTGCAATTTTAATTCTCTAAACCTTCCAAATTTTAAATAATCATTTCCCTTATTTTGATATTTTGTGTATGCAAAAAAACCTATTTTTGCTTTCTCGTTTGCGCGTTTCACTGGTTAATCTATATTCCAAAAAGACGTGCGATTAGTCAAAAAGTTAGGCTACAGTTTTGGCGGAAAATATAACTATTTGAAATTGACAGCTTGTTATAGCAAATTCTATCCGCAAACTTATAATTCCAAATACTGACTTCGACGAAGACGTTATTCATTTGGTTTTGCAAAAAATTTAAAATACTCGCTATCACATCTATTTTTAAGAAAAATTCTCTTTTTAAGAACTTCGCGGATATTAAAATAATTGTGGAAAATAAGAGTTTCGGCATTCGACATTCATAAAATATTACAGAAGCAATAAAATATATACCATCAACCACGAATGTATACTTCTTTTCAACAATACGCTGCGGTAATATTCATCTGCTTTTTTCGCTCGTTCTGTATTTTTTTCATCTGTGTAAATACACCATTCATGTAAAAAAACTCTTAATAGCTTGCTAGAATAGTATTTGTCACTAATTTCTTTATTGACACGTGACAATTTTATTAGTTGCTTAAAGGGTTGCACACCATATTTTCTGATTAAGTGAGTGTTATAATGGTGAGAGGCAAGTTCGTTTTTCATTGTAATCTCTTCAAGACGCAACTGTTTCTCTTTTTCCTTCTGTAAAAATATAAATGCAATTAAATTACGAAATATTTTTATATGCAACTGTTTGATAAACCCTCAATATAATGAACACATGGATCATTAAAGAGCTACTAACTAATGGAACCCACAACCGGTCACAAATTTTGCTTGTTTTAAGTTCAGATAATTTATAAAATTGTACATAATTTCTTCAAAGCGTGAACATATTTATAAAAATCAAAGAACAACATTTCTTGACAAAATTTTATCTATTTAAAGCCTCGGAAAGATGAAAGTCTCAAAATTAAACTTACTTTTAATAAATATTAATTCTCTCAAACAGTAATTTTAATTTTCACGATTCAGTAAAAATTTTAGCAGAGACACTAAATAACCCACATTATTTGTAATACCTGAGCAAGTAATCGCTTTTCTTCCTTCTTCCGCCGAATTTTATCTTCCTTTAGGCGCAGTTTTTCAAGCTCTTGTTCTTCTTGTTGCTTACGAAGTGCTTTCTAAAGATAAGTTCTTGCAGGAACTAATATATCAAATCAAAAATTTAGAGCCATTCAAATAAAGTTCTAACCGAATTTGCATAATAAAAAATGTTCAGATATTTTTACTACTGTTGTTTACAAGCCCCACATTATAGCATGTTTTATTCTATATCCCAATCTGCAAATAAAGCATAATTTAGATTGGTATTTCTTTCATGATTTTCTTTTTTAAGTTTGATTTTAAGTGCGAGATAATTTAACAAATACGAGAATATCTCTAACACCCTACGTTCAGATATCTCTAACACCCTACGTTCAGATATCTCTAACACCCTAAGTTCAGACATCTCTAACACCCTACGTTCAGATATCTCTAACACCCTACGTTCAGATATCTCTAACACCCTACGTTCAGATATCTCTAACACCCTACGTTCAGATATGCCAACTACAACCTTGAAGACACTATGCCCAGTGAAATCAACTACGACAAAGCATGTGGTCCATAATCAGCTAATTTCCAATATTACATAAATATACAAACCAGAAAAGCTGTGATATTACAGCAAATGCACACTTGTATGAACTATTTGATCACCCTGAGTATCAGAATTGCTTTAGAAAGTACCACACTGTACACTGTTGCTGAAATTCAAAATCTGATGTCAGAATCCAGACATTATTTACGGATACTTGTTTGAGTGGTTGTTAGGCAAAATTGGGCGCCATTAACTTTTATTTCTGAGCTGAGCCCTACTAACACGTGTTTTTATGGCTGCTTAGATTGTAAGTCTACTTTTATTATATTAAATTCAAGTGTTTTTAAATTATGTACAGAATTTGGGCTCCCATACCAGTGCATCAGTATCAAAATATCCCTGAATTTTTCTCTGAATATATTTAAAACTGGAATATAAAATTTCATGCTATCCAATAAAAACGATTGAAATTTCATCATTATTTAACATAATTTAAGCGGGGAATTGCATTTGTTTCACAACAGAACCCAACCACTAAGGCTGCTTACTTGTTCGTCTAAAATACGAATATGGTTTTGCACGACTACCGACAACATCTTAAAAACAGAATCAAGCATGAAATAAATCAAGAGCTTCTGTTAAAAAAAAACAAAATATAATTATCCACATTTTTCTGAAGATATGAAATTATTGTTTCTGATTGCATTACTTATTTTCTTCATTTTCATAGGTTTTTAATTATGGCTATAGTTAAAAATAATTTATAAGGTTGATGTTACAGTTATTGTAAATACGTTACTAAAAGCAAAACAAAGTTTTAACAAAATTTTGGGTCCAGGCCCCAGAAAGGAAAAATTTAATCCCAATAAAGTATCAAAATTTCTAAATAATCAGTAAAATAACATTCTTTTGTCAAGCAACTAAAAATTCCACACAAAATTTTAACAGTGTTGAAAATTTGTTAGAGATTTAACTCACAACTCGTTCTTCTTCTTTACTTCTTTTTTCGGCTTCAATTAATGCTTTCTGTTCTTTCCGTTTTATCTCTCGCTCTTCCATTGCTAAATTAATATCGGGAAATTTGAAGACTTATGATAAGCACTGATGTTATTGCTAACTTAAGTTAGTTAATTATACGAAATTGTTTATCAAGTCTTAAAATCTACAGTTATAAGACGTGGACTATCAAACTATATATAAGCTATGACAAGAGAAAGTATAGGTGGTGCAAAAAGAGGCAAAAAAAGGTTTAAAAACAAAAATATTACCGAGAAAAATAGTTTTGGTTGGTTTTTTATTTGACCGAATACACGGTTTATTATTGTTTGCTATTAAAACAACAGAACTGCGCGTAGACAGTTCTTCAGATATTATGCCACACTGATTTTCTGTTTCATTAGAAAATGACAATTTTGATCTCAAAGAAACACTACTACTTCGAGGAGTTATAATTTCCTCTCTGGTGAGTTGCTTATTCTCCTCGCCAATTAGCCAGTTTTTTTTTACTTCCTCCTGCTCATTATTTGCTTTAGTTTTTTTTCCTTGCTGATTGTTTTTAAAAGATGCTAGTGATGCTCTGAAGTGTTCTTTATGTTTTGAATATTGCGTAGACTTTTTGAATTTATCAGTACAGCAACCAGACTAAAATAAAAAAACCAAATAATTAAATTGGTGCATTAAACTATGGTATAACTTCACCTATTCAGACAGTCTAAGCCTTTTTTTACCGTTAATAGATTGGCGTTATGAAGATTAAAGCTAAATGACATCTTGTAAATTTAATCTTAGGAGGCTAAGATAAAAAAGATTTTGACAGAATACAGTTTGCTAGGCTAAAAAATTCAAGGACATTTATGAAAGGTTGTTAAAAAAAAAAAAAAAAAAAAAAAAAAAACAGACCGCGGAAAGAAAGTATCAGGTTTTTCTTTTTTTAATAGAATAAATGAAAATAATATTTATTTTTTGGAAAAATCAAACTTACTTTATCTACTTTCTCCTGCTGTAATGAACCTTTTGATGCCGCATCTAAAAACGTAGCTATCTGCTTAGTATGTGCTTCATGTTCAGCAATCAAACTTTTTTTGAATGAGCGTCGTCTGCTGTATGCCAACCACAAAGTAAAGCAAGCCTTAACTTGTTGGAAAGTATAATGTCTCAACGCCACCTGCTCCTTCCTTCAATAGAAAATTCAATTCTATAGACAAACCAAACTGGCATCAGTTAAAAACTAGAGCGAGTATTGATTAGAATAATTGAAAATTTATTAATTCAAAACCAAAGCTAATAATTTAAAAATAAAAATAAAAACTAATGAATTAGTCAAATTCAAAACTTGCTAATCAGTAGTATTTAAACCTCGCAAAAAAAAAAAATAAAAAAAATTAGAATCTAAAAAAATCTGCAGTTCCAACAAAAATCATCAGTGGTATAAAAATAAATTATAAAAATTATTTGCAGCATAATTTCTAGAAAAAAGAATCAATAGCTACCATGATGTCAAAATGATCATAAGTTTTTAAAAAATTTATAAATCATGGCATGATAGGAAGATGCCTTTTAAGAAAATGTAATTTTTAGAAAAATTGTGATCCGTTTTGGGACCAGGTCCTAGGATTGATAAAATTTTAACCACTGCCCAAATCAAAAAACGTTTTTTTCTCACATCAAACAAAATTTCAATAAAGCAGAACTTAACGGCACAAAAAAAAAAAAAAAAACAAAAAAAAAAAACAAAAAAAAAAAAAAAAGGAGTAAGGCTATTCTTTTATTAGACTTTAGATGTTTTTGGGACCGGGGGTTGGACCAGTTAAAATTTTAAAAGTAACTGACAAGCTTACGATCCTAAAACTTTAAAGGAAAATTTTTAAATTCAAAGAATCAAATCATATATAAAAAAATTTAATGTTTATTAAACGATTTGGAACTTCATCATTAGAATTTTTGAAATGACCAATAAGCCCAGATTAGAAATTACCTTCCTTATTCACATAATTACCGAAAAAATCCTATAACAAATACCAATAGTACTTGTGTATTATAAATTTTTCCATTACAATGTTTGAAAAAAAAGATAATTTTTGATAGAAGAGAAACAAATAGTTACTTTTTAAGACAAGACCATAGAAATATAAATAGCTAAATGAGTCAAATAATTTTATGGAGAATTTGAGAATGCTGACTACCTCACTTATACGATGGTTAATGTGTCGCATGCCCAGGTTATCAAAAATTAAGTTTTAGTAATAAATACTTAGGTATAGTTTGAGTAAATTCCCAACTGAAACAAATTTCAAATGTCCTAACTTTTAAAAGTACTTAGCTTTTACCTGAATTTTTCTTTGGTAATTTCTTTCAGAGCCTTAACTTTTGCATTAGTTTTTGCATGAGCAACAAAATTTTTCCAACCGTTCCAAGTTCGTAGAATCAATTTCCAATCAGATTTATATATCACATTAGTGATCACCATACGGTTTTTAATAATTAGACTATACCACGCTTGAAAATAACGATGTAGGAGCTGAAAAAATTAACTAAATTATAAAAATTATATGAAATAATTCAACACCAAAATAAAAAACTTGGTAAAAGACCATTGTCATAGAAATCATCTTCAAAAGATATGCTCTATTTCGTAAGTAAACATTTGCTTATTTCAAATACCATGTTTTTACTAAGATTGTAGAGAAATTGTCAATGATAAGGTTTTGGCAAAAAAATAGGCATGTTGCTAAGTTACAAGAACTTTCAGCAGGAGACGTTATTTAAGAAAATAATATTTTCCATTATTACATGTTGACATAAAAAATTTTTTTTGGAAATATTCATAACTTACAAAAAATTTAGGATTTTTTCATTTTTCAAAAAAATAAACTTGTTTAAGGATGAAAATAACATGAGATTTTGCTGAAGTTTGTTCTTGAAATAGGCCATGATACGCTAATACAGAGGTTTTTTTGTTGCTAGTTTTTATAAATTTTAAAATAATCTAATACACAGCTCTTAAAAAAAGCGTACACTCTTGCTCAGACATTAAGAGTGAAAAATATTCTCAAATAGTCTGTTTGGATAAAAAAATATTCCGGAAAAAAAAATTTATAGTAGAATTATTCAACTATTATTTCTCATAAATTCAGTATATTATTGATTTAGGATTGTTTTAAAATTTTGTTGATTAATCTGTAAAAGAAACTGTTACCTTCATATCGTTTTTAATTTTTTTGATTTTTCTTTCTTGAACTCGCAACCGAACTTTATCCTCAATTTCTTTTGTTTTTTCAAGTCCAATCTTTTCTTTTTTACACTTCGCTTGCAATTCTTTTTGCATTTTTAATTTTGCTAGCTCTAAAAGTTCTTGCTGCCTAAAAAATATATCTGAATAAGTATTTCTTTTTTCCGTAGCTCCGCAAAATCAGTTTTGATTGTTTTAACTAAATATCTAACTTTTTTTTTTTATTTGAAACTTTATCTAAATTATTTTTGAATCTTCTTTATCAATCCCGTCAAGTGTAAGCATTGTAAGTAAAATAACACATTATTTTCTGTAAGTTTAAACTAGAAAAATTCGATTTACTTGTTTACTAAGCGCGCACTAGTTTCAGCTTGAACATACAGAATCTAAAACTAACGCTTCGAGGAAATGACGCTTATGCAAGAAATATCACTTTTCACAATATCAATATTTTTAACATTTGATAAATTTTAGATAGCAAAATCTCTAGGAAAATGAAGACACCACCTAAATTTAAATAACGTTCAAAACTATTGAGTTGTAATTTGAAAATGATTATAATCGACAGGTATGACGTAGCAAGTTTTAACATAAGTTATCATTAAAGTAGAAACATGACAAAATCTAAACTTTTTTCAGGCTTGAATACATATCTAAAATTTTGAGTAAGCCAAAAATTTGCTTTCATAAGCCTTATTATAGCTACTACCCAATTGCTTTCAGGGGGTTGCATTTAACACGTGTGTAACTAACAACAGCTTGCATTTAACACGTGTGTAACTAACAACAGCATGCATTTAACACGTGTGTAACTAACAACAGCGTGCAGATTCTATATCGCATGAAACTTTCACAGGAAACTCGTTAGGGACATTTTCTGTACAAAATATGTTTGCTATAAATTTTGTGCAAGAAACTCTTGGATTAAATTTCTAACTTTTAAATTTGAGAAAACTATTAGAATCTTGGGGGAGGACTTGATCTTTTCTCTTTTATCAATAGCTTTTTTCTTTACTTCTACAAAATAGTTACTCAAGATTTTCGGAATATCTTTAAGACCATCTAGATTCACTTAATGCCAATGGTTTATTTGGAACATATTTCAAGGTTAAAGTTAAACTGGAAATTAAAAATAAAAAAGGTTGCTCCTCAACTTCAAAATTTTTTTTTTGTCATTTTAGTTAATTTTGAATTATGAATTTTAAGTTTAATGGTAAAGCCACTGAGATTGACGCACTTATATTGAAAAGGTTTTTCACACCACGTCACCTAAGTATACACGACATCAAATTTGACATAAAAATACATTATATGTATAAATGATATGCACGTAATTTTCAAGTCTAATAAAGTTCCTACACATTTAAATAAAATATTTGAAAATTTACATAGGGTTAGTTAAATGCTAACAACAACTTTCTTACAGCCCTCTTTCAGTGTTTTTTTTTTTCGTGTAATCATATCAAGGCCAACTGGATTAATTGGCTGTTGGCGACTGTTTTGGTTTTAAAAGTTGTACAGTTTAGATTGATGCACCACTCCGGTTAATTCTACCGTCAAGAGAAGGTGGAAGTGGATAGAAAACGGGTTACGGGGAAGATAACTTGGATGTGCAGAATCTAGTGGTCACAGCATGATTATTGAATAACATGAGCGATTAGGTTAAAAAGAGGAAATAGGTAAGAATGTTAATTCTCTTTTCTATTATAGTGGTTGGGGCTTTTTCCCCGCACTCTAGTATAAATATAACAACGTATTATATATGTCAAAATATCCAAAAAAGTTAGCAAATAAATTTTGTAAATATTTTTTGTTGCTAAAAAAACTCTCGCTAACTGATTTTAAAACAAACTTATTTGACCAAAATATAAGTGCCATACTGACATTAACTCGGTCCAATATAATTTATGAAGTGGCTCAGATTGAAGATTGCAGCAAAATAAAAATTATAATATTGAATCTAAATAATTAAATTGAAATCAATTAAAAAAGAAATTTGAAAGCACAGAACTTCAAACCTTCGGGTCATTTGTTAGTTTTAAATTCAAGATGGTGTCATCAGAAATAATCCGAAAATTTTAATTTACCGTTGAAACTCTCTGTCCCTTGCTAGTTTTTCCTCCACCATGTCTTTCTTTAATTCTAGCATTTGTTGTCTAATTTTTTCCTCTTCTAATTGATTGCGATCCTTTAACATTTTATTTTCATTTTGAAGTTTTTTCCTTGCCTGCTCTTCCATTTTATTCTTTGAATGTAACATATTTTTTTTATTTTGCAGTTTCTTTTGTCTAGCCTCACTTCGAACTTTAACCTTAAAAACAAAAGTTTATGGTACTAAAATTTAACGAATCAGAAAGTACCTATAATATCGAAATACAGCAATTAAAAAAAAAACACATTTACACTAAACTGATAAACACCAAATCAAAAATGATGTTTCCACACAGAGTACCATGATGATTTAGTTTCATTGGCATTAGACACAAAAGAAAGACAAGTTGCCTCAGCATTAGCACTTAAAAAAGAAGAATTTGTATGTGATATTCATTAAACATCAATTCACTTGAAATTGGCCTTTTTTAATAGAAAATGAAATATTTTGAAGAAAATTAAAAATGTTTTTGCAGATGAAAAATTGGTTGAAGGGAAAATACTCAGTTTGAAGTTTGTCTTCAATTTTCATACCAGTCATAATGAGAATAACTTTATATTTGCGGAGAAATCTTCAATTTAAATTTGAATGTTTGTAATTTTAAGTGGGATTGGTAGGAACTTCCTATTCTCTTCTAATGCAAGTTAACATCTCTGCTTCAATAGCAAATTAGAAAACTGTGTTAGTAAGGGTGGCCAGCACTGAAAAGCACTGTTAATTTTGATAAAAACTTGTTAAAAGTTATCCCTAAAGTGTGGCAATTCTAAAATCTACCATCCTCAACAAAAGTTTTGTTAGGATGTCATATTCAACAAATCTTTTGAAAATGGTATCATACTTCATAAAAATCAAATAAACTATGAAGATGCCAAGCAATCTATGCATATTTTAGACTTTTCCCAGAGACTTTAATCAGGCAAGGCATCAATTAACCAAAAAATTAGGTGAGCAAGAGATAAGATCAAATTTGCTATTTCAGTTTTCTTGAAATAAAACTGAAATACTAAATTTTTTTTTTTTTTTTTGATAAATTTTAATTAATTGTGATTGAAACGCAAAACTTGAACGGGTCAGTTTGTCCTTGGACCTGTTATATTAGCTTTATTATCATGCCAAATTCACTTTTTACATTTTCCAGACCAGAAATTATTATAACAAAAATTCCCGAAATGAACAGAAGGAACATAGAGCTAGAAAAAAGGCTCAAAATATGCGTGCTGAGATGAATAACTGAATCCTAACTTAAACTTTTTTGTCAGTTTAATTTATCAAACAATGGTTTATTTAGAATTTTTAATTTAGAATTTCGATTAGACCATTTGTTTCAAAAATGACATTAATGACGTTGATTAAATATACAATGAGTTATTGAGAATTTAACAAACCTGCAAAGCACAGCTTAGGCAAATGCAACAAAGACTCAAAGAAAGGAATATCGTATCAAAGCTAAACGTGATGACAATAGGCCTCAGAGCATGAGTTTGCGCAACCTATAGTTACCGATAAAAATGATTTACTTATTTAGGAAATAAAAAATGTAGATATTTCTTAATTTTGATAAACAAAATTTTGACTAACAAAATGTCAGAAGTGCTTGGTTGACATCCCCTATGATTTTTGTCAACATCAGGTCTTTAAAAAAGCGTAATCTTTGGCAACATTCTATTTAAATTTTACACTCAAAATTTAATTAATTTTAATTTGCAATGGAAATTACACGGCCAAGTTCTATTGTTTTACTTAAAGTATAAGGAGGGTATTTATAAGTGTTGTTATGAATTATGTGATGTCATTTAACCTAGTCTCTGGAATATATCCTTTTGATACCCATCTTAAAAAGTTTTATTGTCATAAAACGTTTTATTTCATAAACACCAAATATTTAAAAAAAAAAAAAAATCCTCTAATTTTTTGATTATTTTATAATGAAACAATACATTTATATATATTTTACAAATATATTTTATTTGATGATTTTATTAAAATTTTATTTCATTTTGATTATGCAATAGCTGAGATTTGAATTTCTTTTTATAACTGGATGCTTAAATATCACGATTACAATATCACCTACAAATTTTTGGATTTAAAAGTTTCGGAATTTTGTGAGAGCTAAGAAAATTATCTAATTCTAGAATTTAAATTATAGAAAACAAACGGTCATTTAAAAAAACATTTTTTAAATAATTCATGAATGCATTACATGAATACACTTTTACTCACATAACTCTTTTGAGTTATAGAGCTCGCTAAAATTTCTCCAAGTTGTTATAAGGGCCATACTAATTTAAGTAAATAATCTTTTACCAAAAAATAATGGAAAAAAGTCATTTATTATTCATAAGTATCTATTTTGAAAGGGAATGCATATCCGGAATCTGTTTGTTTATGACCCTGGGTTCAATAAATTAGAAGCGAGATCTCAGAAAACAGGCAACCTTCTAAACAGCAACAGTATATTTTAATGTGTAAATACAATAAAAAATTTTGGCAGAGTTTCCTGGGAGAAAAAAAAACACCAGCAAGTGAAGCACATATCTAAATTTTGAACTTTTTGGCATTATTCATGAAATAATAACTTGTTTGCTTGAATTACTTAAACTGTTTTATTCATTCAATACAAATGGAATACCACCTTACTTGTCTTGATTTGAGTTTTTATCAGTCTTTTATCATCTGCTCGATTAGTTTAACTCAACGACAGGTAATTATTGGCAAAACTCAGTGCAGCTACAGGTGCTGCAGTGAACGCATCACACAGTGTAAAGAATGGTTTATTCCATCGATTATATTTCTTTAAGCTTGATTTACGGTACTGTTATTTTATAGCAGTTCAATGTTGAATATTTTTGTAGAGTCAGTGGTTAGACCACACTAACATAAAAATTATCTTTGATTGGATGATTGACTATATCTTAAAGCAAAATCAAATATCTGTGAAGATAAATTTACCTTTTCATGTCTAGCGTTCATAATTGCAATTGGGTCTTTAACCCTAGCACTTTTTGAATGGACACTAACACTTTTTGAAATTTCTGTATCCATCATATTTCTCAAGACATCTTTAACAAGTAATTCTTCCTCAAGATCATCATTGTCCTCAGGGAAATTGTTCTTCAAAATTAGTGAAGTGTAGGAATCTACTGCTAAAATGAGCAATATTCTGATAAAAATAAGTAGCAAAACTTACCAGAACTTATGAAAAATTATCTTTCGTGAAAAAATTCCTAGATAATACTGAAAAGTGGCTAAAACAGAATGACAAGGGCCAGTACTAAAATTATATGTTGTTTGGATTTCATGGAAGGAAAATTTATGGTAGTTGAATATCAAGATCATGTAAACCAACTAGCCTAAACTTGATGTCAGTTTCTAATAAAAAAAATACTTTTCGAACTGTAAATTATCATTATAAATAGATACACAACCTTTTTTATGATTTTCAAAAAGATTACAACTTTTTGATGAAAAAAAATTTTTGCTTGTACATTAATAGAAGATAATGCATGAGCAGTAATGACTTTGTGAAAAGTTAAAATATTGTTTTTAAGATTTATTTTAAAATGATATAAACATTATATTGTTACTTTTATACTGAGGAAGTTCTCACCTTTACTATCTGGAACCACTATTAGAATGACAGTTAAAGCCGGGATGGGTAATGAGATTTATTTAAAAAAAACTAGAAATGGCTGTTCAAGTATGGCTTTTATTCAAAAACATTATAAAACCCATAAAAAGGTATATAATATTAAAAGTGCTGTTTTACCAAGACCACAACACTGAGGATATTTTCATCAGTGCTACGCAATACAACACCTAATTGACTAACGTTTTTGCAAAGAAGAAAAAAAAAAAAGGAAAAAAAAAAAAAAGAAAAAAAAAAAGCCTGTTTGAGATGTGAAACCAAAACAAATACACTGAAAAATTCTTTTAAGCATCACACAAGATACTACATGATTAACTAAAAACTATGAAAAGACGGGCACTGAGAGACATTCAACAAATCAGAAATCGAAATTTTAGTTGATTCCATTTGTCAAAATGTCAAGATGTCTAAAAAAGTGATACTCAAAGCACATTATATCCATAAAGCCTTTACTACAGCAGTGACTGTCATTTTTACTTTTAAAAATACCATCTTAATTTTGTAAAAATAATAAAAAACTGGGCACCGAGAGTAACTTAAAAAATAGTCATATAGATAGAAATTACATGGCCTGGTTTGAATATAATTTATTTTAAATTCTTAGAATATTTCTGAATTGCTTTCAATAAGATTGTTATAAGGACCAAGTTTAGTTTCCAGAATTCTACTGGAGACTAGGTCTATAGGGGGAACTCCAGTACGAATATGAAATGCGCGCCAAAGTGGCTACCTCTGTGGTGGTGTGGGAATGCCATTAAAATAAATAAAAACAAGCCAACGAGTTAAATTTTTTATCAAGGATGATATTGATAACTGCTATTATATAAAAATCAAATCAAATCAGTTCGTCTTCTTCCTGTATGCCATCCATTGACTAGAAAATTCTTACAAAGGAGATCCATCAGATTCACCTTCTGACCCACACGAACTTTCTTCTTGTGATTCTAATGATCTTTTTTCTTCAGTATTTCCATCTTTTGAATCGTGAAAAACCCAAATCTTCCTTTTCTTTTGGGAAAAGTTTGATACCTCTCTGTCCATGATTCTTTTTTTGTCGTCTTTGGCCAGATATTTTCATTGTCTATTATTAGGATCACGTTTATATTTTCGTGTTTTAAACGTAAACGGTGGTTGGTTAGTAAAAAAGAAAAGTTTGAAAACATGAGCCCCATGGCAGAGTTCGATGTTGATATACATAGAATGAACAATGCCAAGATGATCATATTAGGGAACTCATGTTTTTATAATTAAAAATATTTTTCCAAATGGACAAAGAGCTTTCTCCACGATAATGTGTTTTAACAAAATTTTGTAAAAATTTATATTTCCCTTTTGTGATGAGCAGTGAGTGGAATTACAAAATAATTGCTCAGAGCTCAGTCTGGTTGTATCCATAGTTTCAGTCGTCTACAAAAGTTACCGGGTCTATCCATTTCAGGTTACTGAATAAACTGTCATCGAATTTACAAAACCTTTCTTGCAGCATATCTTTTATGTTAGATGCAACCCCAGTAACAGCATGAATACTGAATTCTTGTGTCCCAGCTTGACCAAAAATACCTTCAATGATCACCTGAAATATAGAAAAATGTACGCAGTTATAATTATAGTTTATTACAATCCCTGGATCATATGTTTTTCTGCTGGGTCCACGGGTTAGTTATTTAAAAATTCTTTAAATTGTCCCAGACAATTGTCCCCCAGAGCCTAACACTGTTCCTAACCTATACCCTAACCTTAAACAACCCTTAAGTCATTTCCTGGAAGGGGGAAATTTTCCGGACACCCCTATGTAAGTTGTTTGAATCATTTGAATAACAATCTTGCTGCAGAGAAGCGCATGATCCCAATTCCACTAATTTAATCGCGTAAAAAAAAGCAAATCAATTATGAACATAAAAAAATATTAGTCTCATAATTTTAAGAAATTAACAGAAAATGATGATACAAAGAAAAATACAATGATATAAATTATACTTTTTACTAATTTTCTTGTAATACAAATGGCACCACACCACCACATGATTCAATAATAAAAAAAAAAAAAAAAAACAAAAATAAGATGTGACGATTAGCAATCAACAGATCTGGCAGTTTTAAATCGCTAAGAATTTCTATAAGGTTTTTAGAATATAACCATATATCGTTGTTCTTTCTTGGTTAGCCTTGCTTCTGAGTTTGTGACTAGCCTTCGGATAGTTTTCATCTTCAAACATTATACCAAAGTAGCTAAATAAAAAATTATACAAAGATAAGAAATAAAATTAGTTATAAGATGGTGTCTGAAAAATTACCACATGACCTCCACTCCCTCAGAAAAAAAGCCCTGGTAAAATGGTTTAGTGGTTTAGGTTTTAGAGTATGCTGTTAGTAAAAAAACGAATTAGGCTTCCACGTTTTGTTTCTCAGGAAGATAAACTGAAAAGTATCAATCATTTTTCATTTTTGAATGGAAGTCGTTTCAT
>JAUZNK010046781.1:0-16434 GCA_035046665.1 Euphysa ruthae | reverse complement strand
TTTTTTTTTTTTTTTTTTTTTTTTTTTTTTTTTTTTTTTTTTTTTTTTAGTTCTTGACTTATTTTGTGTTACTTTTTTCAGCTGGGAAGACCATCTTCGCTACGCAGTCCTTCTAAAAAAATTACCGGAAGCCGAAGATTCTGTTTGATCAAAATGATACCATCGTTTATCTCTTTTCGTAATTTAATTATGTAATAATTTTAGTGACGTTATCCAAAATTTAAAACCAGTGCTCTGCGCATTCTTATTTCATAGCGATAAAAAGTTTAATTTTTTCGTGGAAGCGGCGTCGGATTGGATAACATTAGAATTGTGAAGGATTAGGTGTTACTTGCTTATTCTATAAAACACTAGTTTATGCGCAGTTCACTTAATAATTACTTTTCATCAAAGTATCTCATAATCTAGTTCAATTGAGATTAAAACCTCTTCATAAAAGTTTAGTTTAAATTTGGAATTTGGGTAAATATTTAGTCCAATTCCATTTAACAATGAGTTTTCTGTTTTAATCAAAAATAAAATCTTAATTCTCCATTGGAAGTGAAGGTGGTAACTCTACCATTAAAACTCGTAAAAATCTGAATTTCGTTGATTTTTGCGTAGAATTCGAATTTCATAACTTTTTTTTTTATTTTTCAAATCCCATGTAAAGTCGAAAAAATGCCCTTAGCAACCACCATAGCAACAGGTTTAATTCCTCGTTTTGGGTTGTTTTTGTGGGCGGGGAGGTACGCCTATAGTTAGCCTGTAATATTAAGCTTCCATATTCCATTTCCAGCACTTGTTGCTTGAAATATATTCGTTTAAATCTTTAACGCTAATTTTCTCAAATCGCGTTTTTCTGTATTTTGGGAACGCGCAAAACAAGATATCTCCTCAACTATTTAGCTTTTTGATCTAAAATTTTCAGCATTTGTTCATCTACGTTAGCAAAAAGGTTAACATGTAATGAAAGAGTTTTAAGCTTCATGTGATATTTAAAATTTTGTCAAAAAAAATTTTTTAATGTATTGCTATCCCCATATGAGAACCCATAAATCTGAAAATTGGGCTTTTTAACAAGTTATTGAGGCAAAAATCAAGGCAAGGTAAATTTTTATTTACCATAGTTGACTCAGGTTTATATTTTAGTAATATAAAATAAAAGAAATCAACCACAACTAATGATTTAAAAATAAAAGTAGAGCACCACCTTAGCAATTAAGGGCGTAGGTGGGTGATTTTTTCTCTATTTTAAATCGAGTACGTTGATACTTGCTTCCCTGCTTACGCTTTTCAATTTCTACCCCTTACATATATGCTTTTAAAGAACTAATGTTATTCAAGATACAGTTTTTCTCTAAACTGTATTTCTCAAGGATTACTCTTTGAGAATAAGCTTCTTTTTAAGTAAGAACTTTTATTTTCTGTAATTTTTATCATATACAATTAGTAAATGATTTTTATTTTCGCACTCTTCGCGTAGATTTATTTTCACAATCTTATATTACTTGGCGAAGACCTACTTAGAGGAAATTTGATAACTGGGTTTAACTTGAACGAGTGTTTCCTATTGTTGGAAATGTGGGTATTAAATTTTTCACTAGTTTTTAAGTAAATGCGATCAAATCCATGCTAAATCCGTTTTTTTTAACTCAATTTACTCCAAAATTGCATACTGGGGTAGTACGTGCTATTTGGACCATGTTGTTGAGTTTACAATTCTAGAAGAAGGAAGTATACATCGAAATTAGGCCCCCTGTGGTGTGGCGGGGCTCTACCAGAAAACTAATTTATATTGTTTTTCGGATTGGTTGTTTAATTATCATCCATATTAGGAATACTATCAATTCGATGAAAATATATATATATATATAACAAATTTTCTATATATATATATATGTGTGTTCCACTACTCCTATTTACTGGGGAGGGCCAAAACGACCCAGGCAGTTTCATAGAAAAAAAAAATTTCGAAAAAGTTGAGATTTTTCGATTAAATTTGAATTTTTTCTGATTTTTGGCCATTTAACTGTATCTCAAATATAAATAGACTAGCAGGCCCAAGATCTGTCAGTCTTTTATATAATCAACAACGTTTTGAGGAATTTTAATTGCTATTTACTTTTTGCGAATTTTCTGTAGAAACTGTTATTGTAAATCGTGGAAGTTTTGGCTCCTTGAAGAAATATTTCTCAAATTTTATAAAATGTTTAATAAATTCAATATCGCGATTTAAGCTGATTTTTAATAAATAACGAATTCTTAAAAATTTTACGTTTAAATAATTGGAATTTCCTGTAAAAAAAATTATGTGATCGATATATTTACTTACTTTTTCAAAACTTGTGGATTTTTTTTTTTTTTTTTTAATCCATTATATATATTTTTATATTTTAAAGAAAATTTTGTCGTATGTTACGCTAACTTTTTTTAAATGCGTCAATGTTTAACATCTTGCTACATTACTTCAAAAAATTCGTGGAAGAATGCCATTAAGCTACGCCTCCCCTCTAAGATTCCGACAACGTCTTAATCATTAACATCTTAAATTCTTATAAGTTATATTTTATCCATACTTTTAAGTCGTTATCAGGAGCATGAGCTTTCGCAGTTAGAAATTCCACAAAGTTAAATGAAATATTCTTTGAAAATTTTTAAAACAGTTTGGAAGCGCAGATAAAGTGTATCAAAAATTCTGCAAAAACGTGATTTTGCGTCCAGGCGAAAATTACATGTTTTGTGTAAAAATATAGTTTTAGTACTTAAGAAGTTATCAAAACTGGGAAACTTAATACCCTTATCCTATTCTTGTATAAAGCATTATTTTTTATTTATTTTTTGTAATGATTTTCGTTTTTCATCTATTTTATAAAGTTGTATTTACATTTTGTATCATTTATTCACAGAATTTTCATTAAATTTACTTAAATTTCACCATGTTTTTTAAAAGTTATTGAGGATTAGCCTGTTACTCTATCTAATACATAATTTTAATACAGATTTCAAATCTGAAAGCGGAATTTCATTTTATTTCTTTGTTTTTGAGATATATTCGATTTCCTTGAACCATATACCAATAATTTCCCTGGCAACGGCTAAGAAGTTTCAAAACACACCCTAAATCATAGCCTAGTTGCCATAAGGCTCAAGCACTGTAGTGTAATAACATCTTTGCTTTTTTAATGTTTCGTTATTTGAAACAGCAAACACATTTTTAGCCAGAAAAAATTACAGTAATCAGCCGGTAATCACAGGCTTCTTCCAAAGTGACATAAAGTACAATCTTATTGAAAAGACTATGGGTAAAGCTGATAAGAGTCAACCCTAGAACTAAGAAGTCAAAAGGTGGTTTAAAAAGAACAATTTTACTGAAAAAAGCAACTTTATAGCCACTATTGCAGCAGCAACAACTGAATAGAGAAGTTGAAGTAACCGATCAATCACTAAATGATCATGTAGTTCCTGTCCAAAAGACTGCTCCCAGATCTTAAATTGAAGCTTTCGAAACAGATACACCCAAAAAAACAGATAGAGTTATCACTGGATACCGTTTTGTTGCCATGGGAATACTTTCCACAATGATATCCATGTTGTGTTATCCGCTATGTCAATAGCATATGCTGAAATATTTTTGACCGAAAAATGGGTTTTTCTTCACTGTTGACATTTAAGTGTAAAAAAAGATTTACGTTTAAAGAGTGGTTTTACACATCAAACCCTGTGAAAATAACTTTTGATATTAACCGCCGCATTATTTACGCAATGAGAATTATTGGCCAGGGCTATGCATCAATTGAAAATTCACTGCATTGATGAATATGCCATCACCAATGGCAGTGAAGAACTAATAACAAATCGGTGACGACAATGACCAATGTTATTATAGGAGTTGCAAGGCAAACTATGGCAGAAGCAGTACATAATTTGAAATCCTCAAAGAGACAACATTCCGGTGGTGATGTTTTTGACATTGCTGTCACATGTGATCGATGTTGGCAGCAAAGAGGTTTTGCGCCATTGAATGGCAGTTTCGCCAGTATTAGCTTAGACACTTGAAAAAATCTTGACGTTGCAGTAAAGGATGCAAGTCTAAAAAAAAATAGAGCAATGGAACCAAACAAATTAACGTACAACAGTAATTTTGTGATGGTGCTAATAAGAGCTTTGCTACGATCAACAAAGTCTACATAGACATCACGGTAGAGAAACTTGTGTCGGTCACGTTCAGAAACGAGTCGGTAATCGTCTACAAAATTTGAAAAAAGAAGTCAAAGATGGGCGCGGGAAACCAACAAACAATTTCATTGGTCGCCTCTGAAATAGAGTTGCAGTCAGATCTAATTTTGGTGATTTACAAGGAATAAAAATGGAGTTTATGCATCTTTATTCCAAGGGCGTCATCCAGTAAGAGAAATTGCCATTATGCGTATTGTCCAGCAGGTAAAAAAAGCTGCTGGAAGTTTCAGTAGGAAAAAGCCTTGGGAACCCACGCATACAAGCAAGGCTCTAGCTTTCCCTTAACTGTTATTAAGAATATTGAGCCCATTTTTTTTTTTGTGCTAAGCCAGGCCACAAAACGTGCCCCTATGAGAAGACGCAAAATGAAAATAAAAGTTTTAACTCGCTAATTTGAAAGCGATTATTCAAAATTAAATATGTCTCGCTTACTCAACTGAAATTTGTGCCCTATGATGCTGTCCGACATTTTAGCATTAGCTCTATTATGATATGAGAAGCGTATGGTTCCTGAAAGATATACAATAAAATAATGTTCAAATCTAAATCGGAAACATATAAGTCAAGTGAACCGGTTCGCAAAAGGGGAGCTGAAATGGATGCAAATGAACATGTGGTTAACGTTTAAGAGGCAGGAGGATTTGTTTAGGTTGTTTTTAAGGCTTATGCTTGTATTTTATATCATTTGTTTATATCATTTTTATTTTGATTTTTTTTTGTTTTTCTCTAGGTTTACAACATTCTACCTTTGTAGAATCTTCACTTAAAATTTGAAAGTGATTGTTCAAAGAAAATTTGAGATTCTAGAGCCAGCGTAAAATCTGTTTTTGGCCCAAGTTTGGGGTTTTTATCCGATGGTATACCAAACCAGTCCAAAATTGTGAAATCTCCAAAACCAACATTTTGATACTATTTGAGAATTTAGGCATGCAACTGTCATTCTCTGCCATTCATTTTCTTGTATTAAATTTATATTGTGTGCCTTTATTATACTTATTTAATAAATTTTCCTTGTGTATTTCGCAAATTGGTTAATTTAAAACTTAGCAACACCTTAAGGTACTCAATATAGATCTTCGGGTTTAAATATCTAAAAGAATATATGAAGAGGGCGCTGGTACAGCTCATAAAGGAACATTATTGATTCGTATAAAAATTCAGCTGAGATACTTAAAACGTAGTTATGTATTAGTAATAATAAACTAACGATATACAACATAAAGTTCCATGTACACCACAATTCATTTTCTCACGTACCAAATATTCTTTCTGCATACACAAACTATTGGGAAAGCCATTGACAGGTGCACTTTCAACGGCGCGTATCGCTGCTACTTCAGTGTGTTTCAAACCACAGTAATCTACTTTAACTGATGTTAATATTTACAAGATTGCTTTGATTATCTATTCGAGGCAATAAGAATTAATGTCGGAATCTCTTTAAAGCAGACACCATTAAAACATAGTAAGTTTGCCCCTTGATAGAAATTTTTCTATAACAGTTTACCGTAATCTGCACCTTGATTTTCTGTCCGCTATTAAGAAATTTCACTAATTTGAAATTTTATTGCTTATCATTTTTCTCTTCCTTTTCTTCTGCTTCAGGTGCACAGCACATCATGTCATCGCACGCGCTGTCTAATGAACATAGCACCTGACATTGACCTAGTTTTTCTTCATCTTCATCTTGTCGTTCGAACTCTATTTGAACGGTTGTGCTGTGAATTCCCTCGTTATGGAAGAATTCTTTGATCTTTAGTGCAGTTTCGTCATAGTCGTGTGGTGTTGCAAACTTTACGTGAACCGAAGCTATAAAGGAAAGTATTATTCAGGTGATAAAAATTAAGTTACAAGTAGTTCTTATTAAATCCATTATACCCGAATCCCTAATTTTTCCTCAGTCTTCGGTAAATTTCGTTTTGTATTACTATTGTAAGACTGTTTTGAGAGTCAGAAAGTTAACTCCTGGAAATAGTAAAATTTTAATAATAATGAATGTGAATTCCGATTTTAAGTACCGTAGATAATTAATCTTTAGCTAAACTACTTCAGTATGTCTAGCCTTATGCGTTAACAAAAATACAAGTGTTTAGTAAATTTTTGAATTATCTATTCAAGGATTAACTTGTCGCTAATAACAAAAAAACACAAAACATACCAATAATTTTATCTCCTGCGAGCTGCCATACATGAAGCTCGTGCACGTTACGTATTTCAGGTATTTTTTTCAGCAATCTTTCCTTCATGTCTGAAACTTGTATGTGATTTGGTACAGAGTTCATGAGAATCTTTGATGTGTTTACTAGTAATGGAATGGAGGTTTTGAGTATGATCATTACCATTATTATACTCATCACGGGATCAACGTATAACGTCCATTCACCTAAAAAAGGTTAAATATACTTGAAATAAATGAAAAATCTGTTCGCTCACACGTTATTGCAACAAGTCTTCACAAACAAAATTTTCTCAAAAACGAGTGTAGATTTTCGGTAACGGCGCAGTATTTTTCAATTTACGTAACTAATATGGAACGCCGAATGGATTTTAATTAGATAAACCTAGTTTATCTCAGAAATACCCACATTTTCCGCTGATTAACTTAATTCAAAAATTACCTTCACAAATATAAACCCAATGTAAACCAAAGAAGAACTTTTTAATTTAATACAACAAGTAATGAATGTCAACAGATAAACTTAGCTAATCTTATCGACACTTAGATAAACTTCCTAGTTTATCAGCGGAAAAACTCGGTATTTCTGAGATAAACTAGGTTTATCTAATTAATATCCATTCGGCGTTCCATAAACTAAGACATATCAAATATAGGACAATTAAGCAAAAAAATTATGCGCCTTTAACGGTCATAGACTCTCACAAATTTGTTCCTAAATTCCTATTCAAAATTTATAAAACAATATTTTTTTTTCTGTTAAAACTAAAGTTAAAACTGCGCTCACTCTTGTTATCAACTATAGAGGTATATCCATTAACCAACATAAATCTGTCAATTATTTGGGTTGCATATTAGACCGTACTTTAAACAGCCAATTGATGGCGCGGCATGTTTTAAATAAAATGAATTCCAAGTTCAAATTTTTATACAGAAAAAGATCATTTTTAACACCTTATCTAAGACGTACTCTATATAACTCAATAATTCAACCACATTTTGACTATGTATGAACCACCTGGTATCTAGGCTCAAACGAATTCATAAAAATCATTTAAAAACTGCTCAAAATAAGTATACCCGTTTCTGCCTTGACTTAAATATTAGATTGCATATCGGCACTGATCAATTCAAAGAAATTAATTGGCTTCCTGTTGAAACGAGAGTTAATCAATGCTGAGCTGCTCATTCTTTTAAATTCTGCGTCAAACCTAACTTTAATCACATGACTGAAAAATTCAAACAATCTGGACATCTCTTTAATTTCATTGCGAAATAATATTTTGAAATTATATGTTCCTCTACGTAGAACAAATATGGGCAAAAATTGGCTGTCATGGAAAGGTCTCTCGATTTGGAATTCACTACCTAATAATGAATTATAAAATTATAAATTATTATAGAATTATAAAAACTACAACACTTTAAAACATAAAATTAATGATTTATTTCTGAGTTCACTTGATAAGATTTGTAGACCGAATGTCTACAGGATTTAACTAAGTTTTTTTGTTTTATTTTTTCCTATTTTTTTTTTTTTTTTTCTTGTTTGTATCGTATCAAGGGATCAGAACGGAAAAATTCTATCCTTGCATTTAATGTTTGTTAAAATATACCTTTGACAAAGGCGGAATAAAAACTTATTAAAGATATAATTCAACGCCCTTTCCTTTAAAATATCAAAATTTGCCTGATATGTCTTTTGATTCATGTAATATTTTGGCTGCTATTTTCAATAGAATTACTGGACTTCCAAACGCCCGTTTTGATGGTTTTTATTGCAATTAGAAAAATCGCTTTTGCAGACTTATAACTAAATATTCATATTTTATAAAATTTTGCTGAATTCAAATACGAGCGCCCTCATGATGATCACCACAAAAAAAGCAACTTTAAAGAAGAAGGAAATAGTTTTTATCTACATGATTTCAAATTTATATTTATCTAAAAGAAATAAATATCAATATAAAAAATTAAAAAAAAATTCTCTGCGCGATTGACATAACCGTAATAAAAAAAGTAATTCGGATTTACCTGTTGCGAAAATGATGATCAAAGCACTCCCCATTACAATAACACTTCCGAGTGCATCGCCAAGGATATGTAGATAAACTGCGTGTATATTGAGTTGACCTGCGGACTGTGTTTGTGGCACATTTTCTTCCATGTTAATTGAAGAGTCTAAATAATGTTTAAATTAATTCTTGGTTTTAGAATAATTTTAACTGAATATACAATCACCTTAAAACAAAGAAAACTGTTACGCAGTACGTGGCAGCTAACGAACATTTAATTGTTGGTAAATCTAGGCCAATGATATCGTCTTAAACTGATTTTCCCATTAAAAGTCAATAGAACAAAAAGGCAACGTTTGGCTGCTTTTCACCGTTGCCAATGAATTACTACATTTTAACCGGAAATATAAGCTCGTGCATACTTAACTAACAAATTAATAGGTATGTAAGTATCAGATTTAAAATCCTTCCCAAAAATGGCCCTGTTTCCACTCAAATACGCAGTCGTTAAGATTACCCTATTTGTCTGCTGCCGAAGTAGGTTTAGGCACCAATTATTTAATTAATGGAATGTTAGGTTGGTTTCTTTGCTAAAATACTTTATTTAAGACTTTTAAAAACATATTGATGACATAGTTGGTTAACGGTCTCAGTTGACTTTTTTTCAAAAATTTTTCATTTTCTTTATTACATATTACGTCGCTTATCTATATTATACCAGAAATAGCTATAGGCCAAAACCTACATCAACAATTATACTAATTGGCTTTGCTCCAGAAATCTGGCTGATTGCTGAACTATTTGTACAAAAAAAAAAAAAACATCCTTTTTGTAGAGGTAAGACCAAATAATTCTTTTATGTGTACAGCTTTGATTTTATTTGATTTGATTTTATTAAACATCGATTAGATTATTTCTGTTAAATTGTCCCGGGACGATTATAATCATATACAGCTAACTGCTAAGGCGCGATTATCAATGGGGGTTACAAATATAAAAAAAATGGTCAACTGAGCACAATTATAAACATAATCAGCAGGGACAGAATTTTAACATAGTCAACGCTGATTTCCAACTACGACTTGTGAGGACAGATACAAGTTGACCTTATCTTCGTTAAAAATGCAGACCTTCATTAAAATAAAGCTGATATAAAATTAGTTTATAAGTAATTAGTCCCACGTACCAAAATTTATGACCAACATGAGTTGAGGAGTTCAACTAACTTCAGCTTCTAAGATAAGTTTTTGGTCGTAAATAATTAAGCTGCGAGTCACTTTAACAAATAACATAAACCATTAATAACAACGTTTTTTAAAACAAGTGCATACAATATTAAGTGAAATTACAATACCTGCCGTGTCGTGTTTCTTCTCTTTATCATCCAGCATTGGAGTTTTTTCACTATCTTTATCTTTTTCAAAGCTATCACATTCTTTAACCGGTTTATCAGGACAAGAGAGCTCACAATTCTCTTCCTCTGATTTTGAGTCTTCTTTAGAGCTGCATCGGTTATCCTGGGAGTTATCAGCAACACTCGGGGAATGGCCTTTATAAGGGAAATGAGAGTGATCTTTACCATGCGAGTGACTGTGTTTGTGAGGCTCGTTGTGGGAATGTCCATGGCCATGTGGATGTTTACGTATACCATCAGATCCACCTCGACTGTGGGCACCACTCCCTCCATGTCCGTGCCCGTGGCCAGTTTGATAGAACAAAAACATTCCGAATATGTTTACGACAAGACCTGCTGCTCCAACGCAAAATACTAATATAGGACTCTCTATTGGTTCAACTAAGATTAATCTTTTAATCGCTTCAATAAAGATTGAGAAACACAATGCTACTAAGAACACAGCATTAACTAGTGCCCCTAAAACTTCAGCGCGTGCATAGCCGTATGTATATTTGTCTTTAGGAGCCTGTTTTGATGAATATTTCAAAGCGAGCCATGCTACAATTAAGGAAGCCACGTCCGATAACATGTGAAATGATTCTGCAATTAATGCCATTGAATGTGTCATGTAGCCGACAACCACTTCGATCAAAAAAAATGTACCGAGTAGGAAGATCATTGCAATAAACGAGGTTTTTCTTGACATTAGACATGGCACCTTGGCCTGCATCCTTTCTAAAAATCCAGCCATTTTGAAATCTTCAACTTTTTATCACACCTGAAATTATAAGTGGTAACTCGTCAGTTGCGTCTACAGGTAGACGTGATTTTGCCTCCACGTTTAGCCAGAAGGCGAGAATCTTAGCTGCAGATTTTAAAACTTAGGTTTTTGAAATACCCAGTTAGGTATTAACTTAAGTCTTACAGTTCCATGTATATAAATATACAAGGAATTGATTTTTCCATAAAATTTATTCTATATGTAGCGCTTCGCCCAAAATTTACCTTCACTGGTCAAGATTTAGTCAAATGCCTGGGAAAGTACTCTAGAGGATAACTTGTGATAGATGAATCATTTTCCATTAGCTTTCATTAGATGAATATACGGGTTTAACCTATATACCCCTTTAAATTATTGAATTAAAATCGAAACTTTTGAACATTAAAACTCATTTTTTAAATACTTATTTACCCAATCTGGAACAATATCTAGTCAAAACAAACACAAAAAGTGTAAAGCAGTAGAATTAATTAAATCAGGGCAACCAGCCAAATACGGAAAATAAATCCCTTGACACTTCCAGGACACCTCCAGGGTATTTCAAAAACTCCCAGGAAATTCTTCGTCGGTTGCAATGTAATTTCGTTCCCTGATATTTGTAATTTTCGTTGGTCTTGAAAATGCTAGGTGAAATTTAATATGCATTTGGTAAATTAGAATATATTGTTTTTGTTATAGCTTATAGTTTATTGCTATAGAAAATTTATGATTCTAGTAATCAATTAAACAAATTAATAAAATAATAGTACTCGGAAAAATATTATGGATTTTAAAAGTTTCAGGGGATTTCCAAGAGTAAAAAAAAAGTTCCAGGTTATTTCCAGGGCTGCTGGCCACTCTATCAACAACCAGTTATAAATTCATATTAAAAAAACTTTTTATACGCTGGAAGTCACCTTTAAAATTTAAAAATAAATTCCTGAAAGCAATCATCTTCATATATAGCTCTAACCATAGCCGTCAGTGAACCTTAGCTCACAAATACTAGAGGTCACTTTCTAAAAAAAAACTGTTATAGAGATTTTTAAACTTATATCTTAAGTCTTGTTCGTATAAGAATTATCTTTCTAAATATTTACCGCGAAACCATCTCTAGAGCATTTCAGAATTCTTAATAGCAATAAGCATTGACTAACTTTATTTTAGGATCTTTTTATATTTTTTACAAACATCTGCAAGCAAAAAATTTATCCTAGTGGACAAATGAAAATATCTAATTTCACATAAAAAAAAAAAAGAGAATCAAAAATTTTCACGAGAACCAGCTTAGATATTATACAATCACTAGAAAACTCTAGCCGAGATTCTAGTGCAACGATTGTTTACAAAATGAGAGCTTTATCCAATAAAGAGATTTTCAAAAAAATTAAACACTGCTTAAATGAGTGACATGAAAATTGAACTTGAAGAAAGCGAAAAAAATATATATATGGTTTTAAGTTATTTTAGATTGTAACACCCCTAATACACATTTAATACTGTATCAAAACAGAGAAAGTATTACACCAAACAACCGAAATATCGATATAACCACAGAATTATTGCCCGTTCTTACCATATGTCGGCATGAACTACGTCAACGGTCAATGGTTTTTATGATAGATAAGTCGAAGTCAAGCATTTTTTGATGGCTAATCTTTTTGACTACTTTATTTAACGAAATAGATTTAAAACCTGCATCTGTGTTTTTCTTTTAAACAATGCGCGAAAGTTTTATTGAAACAAGAAATAGCCTGACAGAAATCGTAATTGATGCAACAAAGTTGAAGCTTCAAATTCAAATTTTAAATCAAATACCTCGGTTTTTTTTTTGGTTTTTTTTTTATATAAATTATTATTTATAATTATTTTAATTAAGTAAATATCAAAACTGGAAAAGCTTTTACCCTCATGACGATGGAATTTTATTCAGTGAAGTTTACCCAGGGTTAATCTCAAAATTTGATTTTACTGAAAAATCTGATTTCGTTTTATATGTTGAAAAAGAACATGAAATAATAAGCAATCGTAAGTTTTTTTATTCAAAATTTCTGTGCAGTCAAAAAAAAAGGGACAGTAATCAATTTTCTGAACATGCTGTCGCCAAAAATATTGAATATTGCTGCAACACGCATTCATGTTTAACGTTTTATTGGACAAACCGTGTATGTGTGGTGGATACGGGTTCAATTTGCTGTGTTAATCTCATTTCCTCATATGTTAAACAATATTTTATCTTACTCAGTCTAAGATGTAACAGGTGAGATACAATCTTACACATTTTTCGGGAGAATTGACTTGCAATAATTTAAAAAAACAAAAGTTTGTTTTTTTAAATAAAAGTTGCTGTCATTTTACAATTCGATTTAGCTGAGAATTAGCTACAAAATCTTTTCATAGAAATACTGTAGTCTTAAATTTTTCAGCACGGTAAATTGGGATTAAAGAGGCTCTTTAAAGAGCCTTGTAACTAAGTTTACTTAACAATTATAAATTGTGTGCTCAGAGACTTGTGAACAGCTGTGCCCAGCATTTGGTTGTTCATTTTTTATTTGTTTTTCACAAATTAACCGGTTTGATAAGATTCTAAACCTACAGGTTCTCAGTAGTCAGTCTCTTACTTTTCAGAGTATCCCAATGCTAGTTTCTTAGAGACTGGTTTCTTAGAAAAATTAGCGCACAGTATTTAAAAATTAGTTAATAAACAAACTACTTATCAACGTTGCACTTATGATTAAGTATAATAAAAAGTAATAAAATTAAAGCTAATATTACACTAGACATTTTCTCTGTTGATATTCTTCTTAACAAAATTTTTGAGGAAACCACAGTAAATAGATATTTGCAGCAAATGAAGCTAAACTAACAAATTCCTACGAAAAGTTGTTAACTGTCACTTTGCGAAAAGTAATAACCAGTACATTTAATCCACCGTTCGCTAAACTTAATAAGCGCAAAACCTACAATTCTTGGGACTGACCAAATATCTTGCATTTAAAAGATCATCAAAAATTAAATTGATTTAAAACAATAATTAAGTAAAAAAATCTGAAAATCCAGAAACTAAAGAAACTAACTGAGCCCAAGAAATGTTTAAATATCGAAATTATAAATCCTACCAGCTTTTTATTGCAACAAATATTTTGTTACCATTCCACCATCATAAATTTGTTAAACAACAAACAAAAAAAACAATTTATAGATGTATAATTTTTTTAATGCAAAATTTGAGATAGCTCAAAAAAACTGCAGCAAAACCGACAACAAATAAAATACAGAAGACACACTTCCCTTTTCACGCATCGCTAATTTCAACATTTCTCGAATCGTAAACACTGTACTCTTGGTTTGATTGGTTATAATCATTCGAAATTTTTTTTGAATATTCTGATTGTTTACTCTACTTTTTATTATACTTTTTTTTGCCTTAATATATACATATATTTTATATAAAGACTTGTTATACTAGTATAATCAATATAACAATTACCTATTTACTTACAAAATATTACGCCAACCCTGATTCTACGAGAGCAAAATTTTACCCTTACCCCTATAAAGATCTCATACAATCAATTAATATCATCTTCTCGAACTTTTCTGTCAAATCTTCTTTTCTCAATCTTTAGTGTTTTTTGTCTTATTCGATTGAATTTCAAATGAACATCAATGTTATGTGTAGCTATGGTTAAATTTTTTATACTGTCATTGTTTATGCTTTTTTTTTTTTTTTGTTGCATGCGTGTTTTTATTTGCATTTTCGTCTCACCAACATTCTTTTTAGGAGAATTTATTTTTATTTACAACCTGATTATCTATTAATTACTGTTAGCGTAAGAAAATTCGTTGTTTTTTGAATTCTGTACAGTTTTCTTCTGCAGATGCAAATAGAAATATTACGTTTTCTTTATTTATAGCTAACACAAGCAAGATAGCTAAAGCTAGATAGTAATATTGTAATATAACAGAAAGCAGTGGATCCTAAGTTAGCTGCAAGCTATTTCAAAAAGTGTAATCTTTAGGGTTAGGGTTTTAGGATACGGTTATACTATTACCCTACATCCAGTGAAAAAAGTTTAGGGTACGAAACGACTGACATTGCCCTCATATTGGTAATATTGTTCACCTTGCTGTTTCCGTGTAAAGTGGTTCACAGCGAACTATGGATTTAACGCAACGTTAATATAGCTAGCTGCCATAGCTAGCTAGTGTAATAGCTACTAGCCACATTAGACAAAATACCAGAGCCAGATAAATATTTTTTCAATATATTTTTAATTTCTAGCTTTGCCTAAGAGCATCTAAATATGCCTTCATCTCAGCTCATATTTCTTTACCTTGTCGATCAACAAGATAAGCTGTCGTTTTTGATGATCAAATTGCTGAGAAAGCTCGTAGAATAGGTTTAGTTAGATGCACAAATAGATAATCATACTATAGGTGGTGGTAACTGCTGGTAACGAGAAATCGTTCAACAAGTATATGCACAGAACTGAGGTTTTCCAAATGTTAGAACCATGCAAAGTCTATGACTCATATAGCCAGTTAAGAGCATAGATGTTGTTGCTTTTCTTCGAGAACAAGTTAATGTTTCTCAATCTGTGCAAAATTATAAGCGAATTCATGAACAAACTTTGCAAAATGAATATAACGATCAGCAAATCTTGGGAACATTTTCTTTTTGACCAAGAAAGAGATAAAACTTACCGTATTACATTGAAATATTTACATTAGCAACTGTAGTGTTTTTAAATATTGACATTTTTGTCACTTCAGAAAATTCAAGCGGGAGCAACACTGAACCAAAAAACTACAGGGCTATATCGTTATTATTAATTGCATCTAAGGTTTCTGAAAAAGTTGCTGAGGTTCAAACTAGAGACTTCGTTGGAAAAGAGAACATATAAATTTCAATCTGGATTTTGAAAGGGTTTTTCGACAGACACATGTTTGTCATACATTCATGACAGAATTAAAAAAGGCCTTGAAAATGGATGTCACACTGAAATATTCTTATAGATCTCCAAATGGTCTTTGAAACAATAGATCGCAATAGTTTGCTTGAAAAAGTTAAATCTATGGATTTTGTGGAGAATTTAGTTTTCTGGTTCAAGTCTTATCTCTCAAATAAAAAATTTAGGGTGAAAATTGATAAAGACCTTTCTTGTTAAGTGTTAGTGAAATTAGGCATCACTCAAGGGTCAATTTTAGGGCTTCTTTTGATTTTGTTATATGTGAACGACATGGTACAAGCACTAGAATGTCAACTACTATTTTAAGCAGATGAATCTTGCCTGATTTTCCAACATAAAGGTGGTTTGTCGATAACAAACTAAGTGTATACTTTGTAGAAGAAAAAACCAAGTAAAACCGCTTTTCATCAAAATGGCAAGCTAAAAAAGCAGATCCCTTTAATATGATTTATAGAGGCACATCCAATAAATAAAATACATCAGTAAAATACCTAGGATGCTTATTAGATCAAATCCTGAGTGGAGAGACAATGGTTCGCAATGTTTTAAACAAAACAAATTCCAAGCTTTAATTTTTATATACAAAACAATTTTTCTTAACACCAGCCTTAAAGATTGCTCGATCTAATGCTCTTAATTAAAATAACTTTGACTATGCATGTTCTGGCTGGTGTTTAAGCTTCAACGAATCAATTAAAATCCGTTTGAAAAGTTCACAAAATAAATGTGTAAGATTTTGTATAAATATGAATGGTCGTGCCCAAATTAGTTCTGAGAAGTATAGAGCCACAAATTGGCTGCCTGTTGATATGAGGGTTTTTTTTTTTTTTTTTTTTTTTTTTATATAGATACATATATTACGAATTTGGGACACAGGACGAGGACAGACATACACC